>KK351136.1:494372-505499 GCA_000671755.1 Glossina brevipalpis | reverse complement strand
TAAAAAATTGGAATCTAGGGAGGATTGTGAAAATCGACTACTAGAGTTTTTTGCAAATAGAGACCAGGACTTATATGAGAGAGGCATTTTGTAGTTACCTTTAAAATGGCAACAAATCATACAACAAAACGGTGCATATTTGACCCAAATCGGACAAACTGAAGCATTTTAAATAAAGTCCTGAAGTTCATATAAAAATAATGGATTTCTTTTTCCCCAAACTAATATATTCCGTTTTCTCTGCTTGCATCGATTAAAGCAGAAACGAACCGACACATACATGCATATATCTCTCATTTGCTTTTGCCGTTGCATTGTAGTTTTACGTTTTAATTTTTAAGAAACTAAAGCATTGCATATTTAACAGTTGTTGAGCGTGCGTTTTTGGTTCTCGGTTTTTTCTTTTTTTCTTAAACATTTTTCGAGTTTTACACAGCTTGAAAAAACTCTAATCATTATGCAAGTGTTTCAACAATTATTGAATTATTCTATTTACACAGACGCTAATCATGGAACGCTCAAAATTGTATTTTCGACATTTATGGCTTTCACTGCTTGATTATCTGAATGATGAAAGAAAGAATCTGCTGCAGTAGCCAATCCAACACTTTTAGAAGTTTATGGTAAAGCTGCTCCATCATATCCCAATTGTCGGTTTTTGCCTCAACCGTTTAAAATTGATGCTTTTGATGTCAATGACAAAGAACGCCAAAGTTCGAAGACAACGAGTTGCAAGACTTATTAGACAAAAGCCCAGCTCGAACTGACAAGGAACTTTCGAACAGCTTAGCAGTTCATGAATCAACTATTTCCAGACGTTTGCTTGGGATGGGAAAGGTCCCCAAGGAGCGTAAATGGCTACTACGCGAATTGACTGAAAATACCATTTCGTACCGATTCAATATCGCAGTTGCATTGCTTGCCAGACAAAAAAAAGAAAAGTTTTCTGTCGCATATTGTGAGTGGCGACGACAAGCGGTTCTATTATTACAATCCCATACGCAAAGTTTCATGGTTCAGTCGGCGAGCCGTCCATATCGACAACGTACCGGAATATTTATGGCTTTAAAGCTTTGCTGTGCATATGTTGTGATCAGTAAGGTGTAGTGTATTATGAGCTACTAAAACCGAATGAAACTGTTACTGCAGATGTTAACTGACCTCAATTGATCAATTTGAACAATGTATTGTTGTAAGAAAGACTAGCAATAGCTGCTAATAGA
The DNA here is from genome assembly GCA_000671755.1 of Glossina brevipalpis. NCBI lineage: Eukaryota > Metazoa > Arthropoda > Insecta > Diptera > Glossinidae > Glossina > Glossina brevipalpis. The sequence goes on along the minus strand of KK351136.1, from coordinate 504,276 downwards.
CGCAAATTCATCCCTTTGCATGATAACATTCGGCCGCTTATTGCAGAAGTTGTCAAGGATACACTATTGCAGCTCGAATGGAAAGTTCTGCAACGCCCATAGTACGCACGAGATATAGCGCCTTCTGATTACCACTTGCTTAAATCGATGCAGCACGCCTTGGATGGCACGCGGGTCCACAAAGTCCAAGAAGTGCGAAATTGCTTCGATTCATTGATAGCCTCAAAAGATGGTGAGTTCGTACGACGTGGTATCACTACGTTGCGAGAAAAATGTGAAAAGATGCAGAAAGTGATGGAAAATATTTTGATTAATATATATTGTACCAATTTTTCTCAATAAATTATTTTTTCAAGTGAAAAACAGCCAAAACTCTCGCATGTACCTAATAACACCAATTTTCGTTGACATTACGAGAGAGCGCATAAAGCGAGACTCACCAACTAAATTTGATTATATATCACTTTTAAGTCACTTAGAAAATGTGTGTCAAAACGTTACATGATGACTCTCCTGATTTTTCATATAAACGCAAAGTCTGAAAGAAATTTCTGTGCTAACTTTTCTTGATTTATACTCAATACTTATCAATTTTGTTACCGCACGATTCAGGGTAAATGGTAGAGCGCATTTCACAACCGACGTGTTTACATGATGTCATTTCATTTTTGATAACCTCTCAGTCCTCTACGAAACGAAATTAATACGAATTTCCGAAGTATTCATTAAATCGAAAAAGAGTCATTTTCTGTGCAAATTTAAGCATATCTGCCCACCTCTATGTATATACATATTGGTTTGGTGATGACGGAACAAGAGTATCGCAATTAAGCTCTTCTAATAGCTTTCAATTTCCTTTAAAACACATCAAAAACTAGAATTAAATTTATTTTCTATATACAAATTAGTTAGTTAGAGTTCATGCCAATGATTATATCCTATATCAATTGCGGCGCAGGATATTATAAGTTTGTGGAGATGTATGTAACATGCAGAAAGGCTTAAGGCAGGCCTATCTTTTATTATACCGATAGATTCAGAATAATATTCACAATTATATTCTGAAATGATTTAAGCCCATCTATTCATTTGATGCTTGTCCATGTTTTTTGTTTTCAACCTACAGATTGAAAGTTTTGGGATATTTTGACGAAATTTTGGCTTCTTTTGGCCCAAGAACGCACCATATTGAAAATTGATTTGATCGCCCCCCACATAAAACCCCATTCACAAAAGTGTTAACATAAGAGAAATTGAAATTTTTTTCAACAAAAATTTGTAGAAATCAATATTCTAGCATATAAAATAAATCTGAAAAGTTTCAATCGGGAGGTTCCATTTTTTTAACCACTTCTCATATATACGTTCTTGTGAAAAATAAGTCCTAATATGGAGAAAATATCGAATTTATATTTTATGCTGAAAATAAATCCCTGACAGTAACTTGACTCGAAAATTAACAGATTTGGACTTCGTAGATCTATTTTTAGAAGTTCAAATCAAATATAAGGATTCTTAAAAAAAACTAACTCTTTAGTCGGTAACAATGTCTAACTTTTAATACTTTATGGTAGAAACTATTGAAGAAGAAGATCTTTGACAGAAAAATTAAGTCAGTTGACGCTTTAGAGTAACATCCCATGCGTTAACATGGAAAGTGTATAAAGAATTTCATTAACAAAAATGGAATAGAATATTTAATGGTCGGCCTTGTTTGACCATACATGTTTTTTTCTGTTATGGATGTGAACGCCTTTAGTTTGATCAAGAAGGTGGCACATATCATACAATCCGAAAATCAGTTCAATTTTTGCGTTAATCACTTATTTCTTCTATGAATTTTTGGACAACCTATATTTGGCACGTTTAAGGGGTAACATCATTGTAAACTTTTGTAAAAAAAAATTTTTTTTGTACCTTCCCAAATATGTGAGAAAAAGTTCATTGTCCGCAAAAAAAAATTTCCTTGAAATATTTTTGAACATGTAAGGACATTTTTATGATACTGAAAATAATGAAAAATTTGTTGTAATAAAAAACATACTTACGAAACATTCTAAAACTTCAAAGACGTTCTTCTGGAAACACGATTTTTCAAAACGGCACGCAGCATACCTACAAAACAATTTTTTTAAATTCAAACTTGGCCCGCAAAGTCTCCTATGCTAAAGACATCTCCAGAAATTGGCTACGCTAGTGTTACCTTTTCATATTTTTCAAAAATAATTTTTTTTAAAACTTAAGCATACCCTCGATGACCTCCCAAAAAAGTATTATTCTGTTTGTTCCATCCAAAAAGAATTGTTAAAAAAATGTTTTTCTACCCCTAAAGATATGTGCGCCTTATATCACCTGAAATATACAATAGATAACACATAGCGCATGTACATTGTACAAAAAGTGCTGCCAAGTCCTATGAAATATGATATGAAATAAATAGGATACCTATCAGATTATGAGGTGTAAAGTGAATCTTTCAATCAAACATCGAACACACCAATACTGCAAGTATATTTTATATTTTCAAGGATATTCTATGCTAATTCACACTCATTTTCTTGACATTAATTCCGTTTATTCTATCAATTTCGGAAACCGGTACAAGCTTCTGGATATTAAATGGTCAGATAATGAGCCGAAAAATACTTGTTTTTGTATGGAAAATATGCTTTACGTGAAATACATATTTTGTGGTTGCGCATAGAACGTCCTAAGAACAAAAGAATGATTGATTTTTTTTTTCTTTTATTAAATACATGCGCATTTTAGTGGTTTTTCACTGTAAAACATAGACTATATAGAACGCATAGTAGTAGCTGTTTGCACTTCACCTCCGCCTGCCCTTTCCGACATTTTTCTCGCTGCCAATTCCGAAAATTCGCTTTGTTATCATTTGTTTTCAACAACACAATAAAAAAAACTTTGCGAAAATAGCAAAAAGGGAACTTGTGAAAAATCAGTACTTCGTGCTAAAATTTAAATTATTTTTGGCATCATTTATTTTCCATGTATTATATGAAAATTTTATCTTGATTCGGAAGCCACAGTAAACATGTTAGATGACCTAACAGTGCTTCACTGCTTTGTTGATTGTTCAGACCGCTGCTTGGTTGGCTGCCTGTTTAAGTTGCATTAAAGTAAAGCTGAATGGCTGCCTTTTGACTTGTCGTTTGGTTAGTTGGGTTGAATGGTTTGCTTAATTCTCTAGCTTGCTAATGTTTATGGTTAAATTTAAAGAATTGAAAAAACCTTGTCTGTCTTTTCTTTTGCCTTTCTCTTAATTTTTTTGTTTTTGTTTTGTTCTGTTTCATTTCTTTGAATCCTCGGAATTCTATATACTTGATATATATGTTAGGAAGACCGCAGGCAAACTAGTAACAAATTCTTTTTCTTCATTTCTTTTGTTTTTTTTTTTTTTGTTAGCAATGTGGCTGTTACTGTTATTGTGTCAATATTTACTACAGCAAAGAAATTTTGGGCTTTTAGCACACACAAGCCACGACACATTATTTGAATTTTGCCTAATGCGTGTTTGGCTTATGGTAAATGTTCGCTATTCTTTATTATTTTGTATACTTAGAACGAACTCGATTATAACGAATATGAAGAATTTTCCTTTGAAAAGTTATGAGCATAAAATACATACAATTTTTGTCTTAAAGGTTAACATATATTTCATAAAATAAAAAAGTTTATATCCCGATTAAGCCAGTTCTCCTTTGTAAGCACCGCTTGCTCGTATATAATGTATAATACATTAATTATTTTATATATTATATTTTTATATTCATAATAAAGATGGCAACTTAACGAATATCTGTGAATGCAGCAAATTATCTGCTAATTTACTAAAATATGGTATTTAAACTCACACTTGGATATGGCACTTAGAAGACACAGGACTTATTTTTCCAATTAATTACAGAGCTCCGTTAATATGGACAATAAAGCTTAGTAACAGGCCAGGTGGCTGTGGTGTGCTGTGATTTGATCCAACCATATGGGGAGACATCATTAGAGAAGCTACTAACAATGACTGTTCAACCTGGAATGTGGAATTGCTGTTTAACTCTGATTATTTTCTGTTCGAGTAGACCCTCTTTCTTACGTATTTTTAGGAATGCACTTAAAAAATGGGTCTTTTAGGTAAACTTTAAAATGCCTATTGTCTTTTCCTTATCGAACTCATATTCTGTTTAAAATATAGAAGAAATGATGGCTAATGATGGACATTACTTTGTGCCATTTATTCTATAATAAACGTTAAATTTTAATACGTATTTGGAAATCTAACTCAATTCCAGGCGAATTTTAAACTTTTTGACTAAAAATTCTTTCCCTCATTACGTTGTGTCTTATCCATGAATAAGTACAAATGTATGTAAAGATTAATTTATTCAGTTCAATTAAATAATACTTAAAATGTAATTATAAAGAACATTAGAATATTTTTAATAGAGTTTAAGAACAACATGAGATTTTTTACATGATGGCGTATTTTCATCTATAATTTTTAACGTTAACGGCAATGTTAACGGTACAACTTACTACCATTAGTGTATCAAAGCCTACACATTAGACGCTATATATTGTAAGCACGATTTACCTGCATACCTAAGTTGAACTAAAAACGAAAGGAAAGGAAACTCATTCAGGAGCATATGCAGGTCAAGAATTTTGACAATTTTACGGTTTTTAATGCATTTTGCAATCGGAGTGTCAAATTCGCTAGATTATAATTATATACCGTGGTGATGTATGCCATGTATTTAAGAAAATATGTAAATAATTTACAATGTTGATTTCCATATTGAAAAATAAGCAGAAAGAAAAGTAAAGGCAGCAGTAATAAAAGGGAGGAGTAGTCACGCAGTTTAATTTAATATTTTGTTCTGTACTCTTAAAGCTGACGGCACATCGACACGCACTACGTAGTGGATGTTTAAGAGTGTAGGAGTGGAAGTGCGAGTCAGTGAGGCAGCTTTAACTCATTCATTGAAAACGGCAAATAACGCTCACTAATATTATAACAAACGGGACGTACAACCAAGTAAGGCTATTTTCCAGGGTAGAAGATGCAACAGTTCACTTAAGGGGGATATGGGCTTCACCCCAAACTAAGTAAAGCAAATTTTAAATAAGCTTTTTGCACTGACTCGATTTGATCTACTAAAGGTCTGTAGTTCATAGATCTTACTACAATGGAATAGTCTAAAATGGACCTAACCGGTGCGGCAACAATATTTTAGTTATATGAGGATCTTCAAATTCGAACGACCAACGCTTAATGAACCTCAGCAGAGCTTCCATTTTATTAACGTTGGCATGGACCTGCAAATTGAAAATCAATTTAGGATCGAGCGTACCTGCCAGAGCGGTGAAGATTAAAACACAATCCAACTTATAAATATCAATTAAGTAATCGATAGCCATCATCAGCATCCCTCTACAAAACGTAATTTGTTTCGAATTTTTTCAATTTAAATCCGAAAACTCAGCATTCAGCATCCTCTAGGATATTAAATGAGTAAAATAACTTGATATCATAAGCTCTTTTGATTGTAGTAAAGAAGACGGTAGATTATTTATGAAAAAACTAAAAAGAAACTACCCAAATGACTTCCCTGCGGAACACCAGACATAGATCGAAATGTGTAAGAATTAAATAACACATATTGAGTACGATCAGTTAGATAATTCTTGAACTAGACAACCAGATTGTTGGGGAAATCAACATAGTACAACTTATGTATTAATAATTCATGGTCAACACGATCGGGCGCTTTAGAAAAGTCAGTATAAGCAACATCAATTTGTTTGCCCTGCGAGAGTACCCGTTGTAGCCATTGCAAAAAAGTTCAATCAGGTTAGCCAGGGAAAGCCATTTGAGGAAATGACAAAATCGACTTTATTGACGGTCGAGTAGTTTGGGAAAAGCAGACAGTTTAGCGATCCCTCTATAGTTTTCGTTATTCATGGCACTATTTTTATGAAGGGCTATTAAATAGGATTCTTTCCAACACTTAGGAAAGTATCCTTCCCTAAGACAAGAGTTAAATATCAATGTTAAGAGAATACAAAAGGTATTAGAACCTTAAGATACCAGACAAGGTAAAACATCCGGATCAGACCAAAATAATATTTTTAAAACCACAAAGAAATTGAAGACGTCTATATTAGGAACAATATAAAACGATTCTTGGTGATGTGAGTAACAATGATCGGAGTTGCCACTTAAAGCATAACGAAGCATAATTCGAAGAAATTATCAAGCATGTCGCAAATGTCAATGCAAGTAGAAGAAGTAATACTTTGAAAATGCATTAGCGTTGGAAATAGAGACAGGCGATGTTATCAGTTAAGAATCACTTATCATCTCGGTAGAAACTGTTAACTGCTTATGAGCTTATTCTCATCTGCTTAACTGTTACTTTGTGTTTATATGATAAAAAGCACAAAATTTAATTTTTGATAATTTAGAACAAACATAAGTGAAAATACATTATTAGGCGAATTATTTTATGGTATTTAATCGCCGGCCTTGCCTGAAAATAACATTTTAACTACATTTTCTCCAATTTCATTTCAAGTTATTTTTATTTGTGTATCTGGTGTTGTTTGAAAACTCATGTGAATTATTGCCAATTTTTCGATCCAAATATGCATACAGAGAGAAAATATCAACAACCAACAACCCTTTTCTTGCTGTTGCAATGTGTCAGTAGAAAGTTATATAAAAGTTAACAAAACAAATAAACGAAAAACGAGCACACTTTTTAATCATTTGTATGATGTAAAATTATGTTCCCCACATAAGTAAAGAAAATGCATAAATAATCAAACAAAAAATTATTGTCAAAATTATTGCGTTTAATACAATTCTAATACAATCGATGTTTTCGTGATAAAATATCAAAAATTGTACTTTATTACCATGTGAGAGCATACTCTTCTTCAGGCCTCTCACAACACAAACTGTCCAAATTTAGCAAAAGTAATTTGCTGAACAAAAATTTTGTTACTTCTCTTGCATCACTGAGGACCATATATGAGGCCTATATAGTCCAAGCCAGGTATATTTAATTTTTAGATGTATATGTAAAATTATTATTAGAAACCAATTTACACCGTGAAATATTTAAAATTAAATTTTTTGTCATGTAAAGACTTATCTTTCCTAGGAGCTGTTGTAAGGGGGATTTCAAAATTTGATCGTAAAAGAAATGTAAAGAATTCGTTTTCAACAAGACGCCTGTTTCGACCAAAATACGTTAGTGCGCTCTATTTTATAAAGACAACTCGAAAAATTGCGACATAAAGTTGAACAGACGCAGAAACAATCAAGGTTAGATCGATTTAGTATATGATTCGGAGTTGAGCATAATGAAAGTTAAAGATATCTTAAGATCTTCAAGGTCTTACATACATTCACACAAATTTAATATAGCCTGCATAACAAGTAACTAAGGAGAGATAAATAGAAAAGCAAAACTAAAGTTACAATAAATCTCGTTAAAGAAAACATTACTTACAGTTATGACAGGCTCTTCATGTAACCTATACTTAAGCGCGTTCATGTTTACATGGCTACACTTGTGAGATGAAAAGACGAAGGCGAAAAGAAGTATTGTATCAGCATGTATTAGCGTTTATATCCACCGCCGAAGGGTGCGCTTATACTCCTTTTTTTGCAATGTTTCCAACATCTAAAAGGAAGGATCAAAGCCCCTATATAGCATATATATTCTTGATTAGCGTCAAATTTTGATTCAACCGAGCCAGGCATGTGTCTCTTGGCCGCTAAAGTTCAGACATCGACACCAAAATTGATAGAAGCGTTGGAAGTCATTGCGTATAGATTGCTATTGAAAATGGGTTGAATCGGAGGCGACGTCTACAAAACAAGCGTCAGCTGAAAACACCCACAAAAATTTGTGTGTTATGCAAGACCCTACTATTTATATTCAAAAATGGGAATATCGGTCACCACACGAAGTTTTAACTCTTCGTAAAGTAAATTTTCATTTTTTTAACATTTTTGATATTTTCTACCTAATACTTCTCCCTTCCCGTTGGTATAATCAAATCAATGGTCATGAGTATACAAAATACGGCCCCAGCAGGGCAGGTACTTTAGTGTTGTAGTTTCATGATAACGATGTTTGAATGGATATGAAACTAAGAGCAAAAGGTATCAATGGTTTTGTCAAGAAATTAAAAGTATCTGATCAGATTTTTATTTTAGTTATGTTGGACTTCGGCTGTAGAGTTATACATTTTCTTACCTTCTAATACATAAAGTATAAAACGGACGATCCTGTCTTTGGCAGACGCAACAAATGCGGATCTTTGTATAAAAAGAATTTTCGAAGAGAAGGAAGGAGAATATTTGAACATTGAGGAGCAGTTTTGTAGTGCTGGCATAGTAGACTAATGGAATAAATGTGAACAATTATGAAATAATAAAAAACCATGACTATAACACGTGTTAATGCACTAAACGCGTTTTCCAAAACATGAATGACTTTTCTGAAGAGATGTACGTAGAGGACTGTCGATAAGTTAATTTAAACATTATTTATTAACAAAAGATTTCCTTTTATTTGATCCAAAATTAAACTTTTTCATCCAAACACTCGTTAACTACGCCACAAACAGTATGTTTTATATTCCCTAGGTACTTTTCTTCCCAAACAGTGGAGGAATTTTTTTTAATTCAAATTTGCACATGTTACACTGCTGGAGCCGCAGAGTCGTTCTATCAACCAAAAAACTTTACAGGTAGACGTGGAAATAAATGAATGGAAGTAAACAACACTCCACTGAAAATAAAAAAAGTTTCATTCCTGAACTCCCTTCCTCTTTTGATTTACCTTTCGAAATATGTTCTACGTAAACAAAAGAGAAAAAGTTTTGTTATGTTTTGTTAACATAACAGCATATTCACTTAAAGGCAGTTCTCATAAATAAACTATTGACCTCAGAAGATACAACAAAAACTGGAAAAAAATTAAATCCCTCTTAAACATAAAATCTCTAGCCTTACGAAAATACTCACAAATTCCAGACCAAAATATATAGGTGCGGTGGCGCAAGTACCAAGTGATACAACGGCAAGTAGTTATAACACAATTTCCTAAACTTTAAAAATAAAAAGCAAATGACTCAAACTTTTTTCTAAGAATACGAAAACTTCAAAATCAGCAAGACAAACATGTCGAAGATAAGTGAAAACTACGTTTACAACTAACAAGAATAAACACATTTAATGCTCCCAACCGAAGGTCTTCATTACGGAGGTAAGTGAAAACTATAGCTACAACGAACAAGAGCAAAAACATTTGATACTCTAACCAAAGATCTTCATTAATCTTTATACAACACACATGAGCGCCTGACAAATAGCAACGTAAGTAATTAGAAACGCTAGTGTTGTTTTTAAGTAATTATACAGGTTTTCTCGCTCTCTCTGTTTTTGTCTATTTGCCTAGTCTGTCCTGAAGAACACGACATCATTAACCGACGACAAACTGACTTATCAACTGAAACATGTGAAGCATTCGTATTGACATAGCTTTTTAATTATCATTTTACTCTATTTGTCGCTTCTTCTTCGCATTTTCATTCCATACGGTCATCGAGTAGCAATTAAAATTTATTCAGGCGCTTTGATTGAGAGTGCATTTGAGGTTTTATTTGCCCCCTTTGATTTACCCAACTTGTCGGACTTGAAAATTAAAAAAAAAAAAGGTTTACTGGCACACAAATGTATGCATGCACGTAGCTGACAAATATTAGTTTGGGGAAAATAAAATCCATTATTTTTATATGAACTTCAGGACTTTATTTAACATGCTTCGGATTGTCCGACTTGGGTCAAATATGCACCGTTTTGTTGTATGAT
>KK351136.1:481598-493504 GCA_000671755.1 Glossina brevipalpis | reverse complement strand
ATCATACAACAAAACGGTGCATATTTGACCCAAGTCGGACAATCCGAAGCATGTTAAATAAAGTCCTGAAGTTCATAAAAAAATAATGGATTTCTTTTTCCCCAAACTAATATTTACCATTTCGGATTTTTCAACAAGGGGTTCAGGTAAAAGTCGATAATTTACCTGGAAAAGATGGAAATATGCTTCTAGCACATGATATTTCATGTGAGAACAGATATATTCTTCCGTCCGTCCACAAAAGTTCGAAATTCTCAAAATTTTAAATATTCATGCATACAGTTGGAACTACCCGTATATGGTCCTGGATGATTTTATATATGAAAATAGAAGGGATCTACACACGAGAGTATGTCAACGAAGTCAACAATTTGAAACTATTTTGAAAAGCTACAAGTTCAAAAAGTATTAAGATTTTATGCTTATTGTTTAGTAAAACTGTTATTATAAAAAATATTCCAAATACTGTCAATCACTAGGAAAGGATACGAATCTTATGCTGGAAAGTCAACTAGCCGCGTGAAAATTATGCACAAAAGGGACATTTTTACCTAACAGCATAACAATGGACGCCATCCGAAAAACAAATTTCTAAATGTTAAATATTGCTTCCCCCTTAACCCCTTAGCGACTACATATGGAATAAAAAAAATCACTCATCGCCTCGTAGGTGATTATCCACTCAATGCCAGATAAATGCGTCTTACGTGGACGTATCTCTCCCTATGTTGAAAGCGATATCCTTTACTTTTGGTCCAACGACAGTGACGACGAATCTACCTAAAGAATTGTTTACGCCATCAGATCGCCGAGCAACATTGGTGCTAAAATCCGGGTAAAAACCCACGTTCCAGACAATAATTGATTGAAACTCTTATATTACTTATATTGTAAATTCTAACGATATGCATCCGAAATATTTAAATTAAAGAAAAATGAATATTTATTTTGCGAATAAAATTAACGAATATCATCTGTCACAATATTTAGAAGCATTCATTTAACGTTGCATTTGCACAACGTTACGTTGCATCTGCAAACTTTTCTAATTGCAAATGTATTGTTTTAATTCCTCTGAATTGCATTATGCGTACGCGTGCAGTTCAATTTTTAACAAAATTACTTATCGGTCAAATAATCTAATATTGTAACATAATGAATTTAAAATTGTAAATGGGTAGAATTACGATAGATATCGATGATAGAGCTAATATATGAATAATATTATGTATATATATAAAAATATAGTATAACATAATGAATTTAAAATTGTTGAAAACTTAATTGGATTTATGGATTATGATTTATTTTGGGCATAAATGCAAAATTAACTAAACAAAAAATAAATCCACATTTTATCAATTTGTTAAGTTAACTTAAGTGTGCTCTTATAATTTATTTTATTTTAACCATCATTAGCAGATACTTTGAATCTTTAAAATACTTTGTAATTAAAATTCGTCAAAGTTACACATATATTTGGTCAACGCAGCAGAACCGGGTATTGCTAAGCGTTTAGGAAGAACATGTTTCTATAAATTCAACGTTTATTATTATTATTATTATTATACTCTAGATTAACGAAATGAAGTCTCAGACTAGAGATGAGAGCACTAGCAGCTTAGGCTATCGCGGCTTTGTTGGTATTTTTTCATTTTTATGAAGAAAATCCAGCGCAATGAGATTTGAACCCACGTGTATTGACTTGCTAGAGGCGCTTCTTAACAGTTCAGTCAACTTTGCGACTAAATTCAATTGCACTAATTCGTGTTGTTGCTCTGAAACAATTTTAAAAAAATTCTGAACATACATTAAATGTTAATACAGAAGGTAGGTTTATTATAAATCGTTTTAAGCGTAGCTATCCGCTTCACGTATATGCGTGTGGTGTATATTCCTTTACAAAACTTCCTTTTGTATTTTCGGTTAAGATAAAGTCCACATCGCTAGGTCGTGAAAAGCGTAGGCTTTACCTACAATCTCAATGGTTTTTACAATTCTTTAAAGGAACTTATTAATCTAATGTTTGTTTGACTCGAAGTTTTTTATTCTGCTCTTAACGTACAACCGTCAGAGTGCAAGTATCAGTTTACAACTATCAGTATGTAACTCTTTATCACAACTGTTTCCTTACGAATCTAGATTTCGACTGACTTCTTCCCATTGTTTATTACGACTCTCGCTACTGACTTCTGCCGAGTGTTTCCTTACGAATCTAGATTACGACTGACTTCTTCCCATTGTTTATTACGGCTCTCGCTATTGACTTCTTCCGAGTGATTGCTATGGCTGACTTCTTCGGAGTACTTATTTCGACTGACTTCTTATGACTCTATGTTACGATTGACTACCGAGTGCTTATTACGACTGACTTCTTGCGACTGACCTCTCCTAAGTATATTATACACTATTTTATACAGTATAAAGTACAGTAGACAGTATAGTATACAGTATTGTACAGTGTATACAGTATAGTACAGTATATTATACTGTATTTTATACAGTATAAAGTATAGTAAACAGTATAGTATACAGTTTTGTACAGTGTATACAGTATAGTACAGTATATTATACAGTATTTTATACAGTATAAAGTATAGTAAACAGTATAGTATAGCATACAGTATAGTACAGTGTATACAGTATAGTACAGTATGGTGTACAGTGTGGTACGCAGCAGGAATGAAGATAAAATCAGATCAGACAATTTTATAGTTGTAAATTCCCCTATCCTCCTTCAGAATAGTATTGGGAGCCAATTTAATGTGGTTATCCGCAGGCATATCCACTTATCTGTTGTTTAACTAGAAAGGAAAACTAAAAATTGAAATATGAGAGTCTAAGCTAGCAATTGTGACGCTTACAGAAAATAAGAGACATAAAAAATCATATATATAGGAGAGAGTGAGGAGAATTCCTTCCAATGAATATCTCCTTTTTACTTGTTTTAAGAGACAAAGCTACTGCATATTTCTAAAAAAAATTTTTTTGGTCGATTTAATATATAGGTTGAATCTCATATATGGAACATATGGAAAAAGTTCATTACATACGACAAAATTTTGACATGAAATTGCGGGCTTTTCCTTTATTACTCCAGAAAGTGTGGTTGTGTTAAATGAATCCCTGTTCTTGCCTATCGACTTGAAACTTCTCTAGCGCACTAAAAAACGTCTTTAGAGAGTATTCTTGATTATTTCAAAGCATTTCCAAGCAAAATTTCCCAGTGTAGGTTCATCGCACAAATTTTAATTGCAAATTAATATATTCAGGTTTATTTATGCTTCCCTTCAGAGCTCTGTTTTTTTCTTACAAATGCAACTTTGAAAGAGATTGTGGTAGTGAATTTTCTTGGTTTATACTCAATGCTAATGCAAATTTGTTCAAAGCGACACCTACTTAGATTTGAAAGTGAAAGTTCTCATCTAAATTTGCTTAGATGATGCTGTAGTATCAGTTAGTATGTGGCATCATCTGAAAACCACCATCAAAAACTTTATATGATGAACTTCTGAGTTTATAAATGACCTATAAAAAACACAAAAAATGCTTGGGATAGTTTCTTCATCTTTTGCTGCTATTTATTTATTTCTTTAAATTTTGTTTTTTTGTAGTTACTTTTTCAATATTAGCTTTGAATTTTTATTGGAGTGAATGATGTGAAGTATTTAATCGATTAGTTGACTAAACTGAATGAAGCCGGCACGTTTTTGCATTTGCAAGCATTGATGAAGCTCCCATAAAACAGGCGAATAGCCCTGTGCCTTGTGAGGACCAAAGTCTGGAGACGTTTTGGTCCCAAACTTTAGATTAAGTTTATGGAGTTAGAATATTAATAATAATAAAAATAATAGATTTAGAATAAGTCCATTTAATTACAGGTGATTTCCAACAAAATTGGGTTGATCCGCAACGCCAACTAGCACAGCAGAGAGAAGCCCGCTAAGGAATGTGGATGTGCGCTATAACACGAAGGATGACTCAAATTAAATAAACTAAGTGTAAGAAAATGAATACGCATAAAAAGTAAGAGATGATAAAATAAAGCGAATAGAAATTCTATATTCATATATATATAAATGAAAGGTAATTAAATAAACGTAGTGTCTTCTCTGCTTAGCAGTGCAGGAAATATGTAAATTTCTTTTAAAGGCTCTGGAGACCGCTGTGGTTAACCCTATCCGTATAGAAAGGGTTCTATGTCCGTACAGACTACTTGAAGTTTATAATCATGAATTCATAGAAGAACTACGAAAACATAATATCAAGAAAATAATCGACTTCTTAACGTGGGCAATAAGTATTTGCTTAAAAACCTTGTAACGGCTGTCTATAGCTGGGGTATGACTCAGAGCTCTCCAGTATAATCCGTCCCAAGGAAATTTATTGTAAAAATGATAACACGGAACTTTCAGTTTGATCTCGTATGTTATTTATTCTTTATTTAATCGTTTCCGCCTTATTCTTAACAATCTAGTAGCGCAGGCCACAGAAAAAGGGATGATGAAAAACTCGTGAGAGGAAAAATAACTCGAGAACGGAAAAAAACTCGGCGAAGGGAAAAAAACTCGCAGAAAGGAAAAAAACTCGGCGACGGAAAAACTTGGAGAAGGAGAAAAACCAACACAGTGGGCTAGTCAGGTTAGTAATGATTATACTGACTGTTGTGGATTTCTCGACTGGTTTCATAATGACGCGGGTTTCTTGACTAATTTCGCACTGACGTGGGTTTTCGATGACGCGGGTATCTTGACTGCTGTTTGCACAATGACGCGGATTTCTATAGAAGAACACGGGAATTACTTTAACAGCAGCGATGGGTGAGTCTATTGAGGAGACATATTGAGGAGAGCTTGTTGAGGAAAGCTATTAAGGAAGTTCAAGTCTACTCCCAGGAGAGTCTCAGTAAGGAGGACTACCAGTCTGCTCCACACTGACCTCTCAAGTGAGTATTCAAAAACCTCCGCTCGGTTCAAGGGAATCCTACGAGTGAAGGACTCCCAGTCTGCTTCACTCGGAGTTCTCCCGTGAATCTACTAAAGCTATTGGAGAGGGTTATTGAGGAAAGCTATTAAGGAAGTTTAAGTCTACTCCCAGGAGAGTCTCAGTAAGGAGGACTACCACTCTGCTCCACACTGACCTCTCAAGTGAGTATTCCAAAACATCCACTCGATTCAAAGGAATCCTACGAATGAAGGACTACTAGTCTGCTTCACTCGGAGTTCTCCCGTGAATCTACTAAAGTTATTGGGGAAAGCTATTAAGGAAGTTCAAGTTTACTCCCAGGGTAGACTCAGTAAGGAGGACTACCAGTCTTCTCTACACTGACCTCTCAAGTGAGTATTCAAAAACCTCCACTCTATTCGAGGAAATCCTACGAGTGAAGGGCTACCAATCTGCTTCACTTGGAGTTTTCCCGTGAATCTGCTAAAGCTGTCGACTCACCACAACGGCTGCTGTTTGCCAAAAGAGCTGAATATTAATTTTTGCTGGTTTTTTATATCTTTTTGTAGCTGCGCTGCTTTACAAAATATCAATATAATATATGTACATTATATTTGCATGCATACACTAACACAGATGCATAAATGTGGCATGATCATTCGCTTTATGCATGGTTATACATATGTTTGCTTTTGTTAACTTAACTAAGAGAATTTCTTGTATACAAAAATGAGGAGTAACGGTTCTAACTGTTAATCCTTCAATGCAAGTTGATTTAAGATAAACAATATATGTTAGAATTGAAAACAAAAAAGTGTCTTAGGTAATAATAATAAGTAAACGTATTTTATCATAGGAAATAAAACAGTTAGAATTGAAGGATAACAATAGGTAATTTATCAGAGAAAGAAAATAAGCATAAGAAAACTGATAATAATAAATGAAAGAAATACTCGTAACGAGGCGATCTCAAAATCCCGATTTAATATAAAAAGCTTAGAAAAAACTTTTCTTGCAGTGATCTTTTTAATTCTTTTTCGAAATATTGTTCAGTGTTGAATACTGAAAAAAACTCATGATTATTTCATTTATTAGATTTTTATGGTTTACTTATCTCTGCTGAATTTATTATAGATTAGCATAATCATTTAACAGCCCGCAGACATAAAAATCTGTATATGTATATGTGTGGAAGTAAGTACATACCTAGCATATGATATTATAAATGGGCTGAGTCACATAAAAAAGCAAACAAGTGTTACCTTAATCGTTTCACATTCAATTCAATTTACTTAAGCTTAAACGTAACTATATACGAAATTTATTATTGAAATAAATCGCATTTTTACATAGAAGCAAGTATAGCAAGCCACTTGACTTAATTATAATAGCAGGCGGCTTATTCAAAGAAAAATTTGTAAGTCTTGATCGTGCTTCATTTTACTGTTAGTTTAGGTTAATGGTATTTTTAATTTATATCTCTATGGCTTTGTGCTCTTGTGATGGAGAATATTACCATTATCTTCTGTATGCTTCCTTTCGTTAACAAACATTTTTTGTTTGTTGTAGTTTCAGTTTTTAAAAGAAAAGATGAATAACACCCCTGAACCTGAATCAAATATATCGGTAACGAAACTCACACGCGAATAAAATGCGGAGCTCAAGTACATGACTTTAAAAGCAACAGATTTATATCTGCATGCATTGCTGCATACTGTTATTGTGGACACAAGCCGCTACTACATAACAAATTTTTGTAAGTTATAGAACAATATTTCAGTTACGAGAAGATGGAAAATAATCGCCGTTGTTTTTGTAAAGTTGTTTTATGTTAATCGAGCCACTGATTGCATGAGGCAGATGGGTTTTTTAGACATCAGTCAGATTAGCCCGGATTAACGAGTATAATTGAAAAGAAGTGACTGAACGTGACGGTCAATGTCAATGTCTAAACCTTGATACAGAAATACTTTCTTGTTCATGTTTACCGCCTCGACCTTGTCTCAAATAACGGTCATCCAGCACCATTTGATGGATTTGCGCGAAATTTTCTTTAACTGTTACAGTTTTTGAACTTCCAGAACGTTTATCGTTACCCAACCACTTTTCAAGTCTGCTATCCGAGATTTGATAGTCATAAGTGATGATACGGAGTCTCCGTACACAGCATTCAATTGCTTTTTAATTGCTTGAATAATGCCTATTATAAGTATATCTGGTATTTTACATTTTTACAAACTCTTAATAAACTGATGACACAAACGTCTATCAACGTATTGACTCACTCAAGCGATAGTCGACTAACAACTGCGCGTCAAAAGTGGCTGAGATTTTGATCAATGCACAAATATTTTCCAATCATCGTGGCCACCTTCAAATCGGAAGCTTTGTAAACAGCCTGCGTATACAAAGCAACTCGTGGCAGACGGTGAAAACACCGAACTTTTCCATAATGTAATATTTACAGATATTTTTTCTTTGAAAATATTTTCCATAAATAATATTATATATGTATATGAATAGAAAAACAAAACACATTGCATGATCGGCAAAGTTAAATTGACGATTGATCCGTATAAATTCGTAGTAAGGCATTTGAGTATATATAAACAGGGTATCAAGAAACGAAAACATTGCATAAATTTATTTATTAACTGCAAAAAAGAAATCGTTTTTATATTATAAATATGCACGAACTGATTAATTGAATTTAAATGATTTAATTTAAAAGGAATTTATAAAAGAAATATAGGAAAGCGTTGTAAAAGTAGAACACACAAATGTGCAAGAGACAAGAAAATTTTAAGCATTGAGACATTTTTCAGTTTCGTTTACAAGCTATAATCATTTGTCTTTTAATTTTTTCAATTATAATATTACTTGACCATTGAAGGCACCTAATGTACGTAAACAGCTGCTTTGTGGATTTGTAATTGAAAATTCCTTTTTTTTTCCACTTTAGCCATAAGAGGATATTACGAAATTTTCTGATACGAAGTCGGACAAAGTACTGTGGTTAACAAGGAAGAAATTCAAGAAGAAGGGGACTACATCAAAAATTGGAGTTAAAAAAAATGAAGAGAAAAAGAAAGAATTCAAGGCATCGCATTGCTTGTCTTGTAAACATCGGCTTCATTATGGATCACCCTCTGTGATATGTCCGTCCGTCTGTTTGTCAACAGTCCGCATTCCCAGTTCGTATCGAGTGTCTAGATTTGGCTTTGCTAACTTCACCTCCCTCTGCCTCAGCAAAGCCATTGCAACATATACCCACAACTATGAACATAAATAAATATATTAGATAATGCATAAAAAAACTAAAATATAGACAATAAGTTTTAAAAAAAAAAGCCTTAAAAAACTTTGTTTCAGGTTACTTATAGCTGAAGTGAAAGCTCAGGGAAGGGTTTCCCGACGGTCTTGTCCAAGAAATTTCTTTAGTAATGAGTTGAAACTTTTTATTTGTTTTAATCCATTATAATTTTTGTTATTTGGCGGGAAATCTTAGAATTTCATTCGATAGGCTTTCGTTGCTTAAACCTTATAATAATAATCTATTATTTTATCACGTAAAAAATGGGGAAAAGAGAAAACGTGAAAAAAAGTGAAAGTAAAAACCAATATGTGTTAACGCGCAGACTGAACAGCGATGATTTTGAGTTTGTTTAATTTGGTCAGCACTTTGTTCATTTAATATGTCCGTACGTCTGCTACTGGCATAATTGTGCTTCTGTTGACGACAATTTACAACAATTTTTAATCTAACACAGGCTCATTTGTTAATGTAATTTCTTCAAAAATTGTTCTAAGCAGCTGCCGATCCTGATGAAATTTAATAAAAATCATGCTAACCCACGCCGTTATCCAAAGGATTCCGTTCCGGACACAAAATGGTTAAACTATCCGAGTCGGAATTCGGTAAGGCAAAGTTACAAAAGCGCAGAAATATTCAAACTAAAAGATTATGATGAAGGGTCGAGGCAAATTAATGTTCTTATCACTCAGCTGCTGGTATGAATGCAGCCGAAAAACTAATGAAAGTTCTACTTATGCTTAGCTACAGAGAATTACATGTTGAGAATGCATGCATAGCGAATCACAATATTAGTTCACTTACGCCAAGTGTAGATTTGATATGGTGGCAGATAAGATATTACTGAGAATACTGCTGAGAGTAACATAATTTAAAAACCAATAGAGGCTATACTTGCGACAAGTTAACTATCCACATAAGCGTGGATCTTTAAATGTAAGTGAGAGAAGACATGATTAGGAGAAGAATAACACAACTTAAGAGGCGGAGGTAAAATATTGATACTACAAAGCTAGTAGTATACATGCATGAGTGTTTTTATTTAAGTTGAAAATTTATTTACAGTTAACGTTACATATATAGACTGACGATTTATGTGTGTGCGTGTGTTATATTATAAAATAAAAACCGAATACATTTTATATACGTATATATACGTAAGTTAGCTATGTGAGGAATTATTTACATTAAAGGCTACTGTTGCAGACGGACAGTATACTCTAAAATAATAGTATAAATTTATTTATATTAGGGTTATACATAATGTAGTAAGAAAAAGGGGATGTCCTTACAACTTTAAATTACATTTACCAGACAACATACATTACAACAGAATTACTTAGAAGTATTATTATTGAATTCATTAAGTCGCAATGCACCTGTTCACGATCTCTCAATTCATGGACTTGTGTCAAAGGCCAACAACTAGCTAACGCAATCACGATTAAAACCATTGAGGTATGAGTACTAAAAAACCATGTTTGCACAGAGCGGTCATGTAAGTACATTCGCGGGTATCTGATGTTTTGAACGAATACATCCAAGAGTAAAGTCTATGGTAATGCGGTCATAATTACAACGCATGTGCTATCTCAGTTATAATTTGATAATTGCACTCATCTGCCGAGGGTCAAATCTACGGCATTATGATGATCAGTCTTTTTTTCCCTTGTTTCCTACACCATATAAAGCCAAATTATTTGATGTCAAACAACTATAACTAATATTTCATAAACCGTAGCCAACAAACATTTTACCCATTTCATGGGACATCAGCTTATGTTTGCACAGTTCTTTAAGAAAGCACAATTCTCGCTCCAACCAATTTCCGCTTATCCTGGTTTGTACGAAAAAAAATTTTCTCTTTTTCTTAATTAAGTTTCAAGTTTTAGCCTTAAGAACTTAACGCAATGCCTGCAATAGCTGTTACGCTGTATTGCAATGATTCAAAATATTAGTTTGGGGAAAAAGAAATCCATTATTTTTTCGGTAGATGGCTACACTGGTAGATTTCTCGTAAAGTATCGATCAAACAATTTCAAATTTATGCTCTTTGGAAAGGTGACATTTCGCAGTAAAAAAAATTCTTTTGTTGTTTTTTGTTTGGTGCATTCAGTTGTGAGTTACAGCGTGTTAAAAATAGAAGTGAACAAAGAGAAAATTCGGTACATTTTACAGTTTTTCTTTGACAAAGGCGAAAATGCAAGCCAGGCGGCTTGCCGATAAAATCGGAGAAATGATCGAAATTCAGATGAACAGACAACTTCTTGCGCGATTTCCGTAGGAAGCAGTAAACGATCGTCCGTACATGTGTCTGCTTAAAAAGGAAAGAGTACTTATAGAGGTAACAAATTTGTTATCAGTTTAATTTGATTTCGTTCCACATGATTAATGTAGCATAAATTATTTAAAAATTCGTATCGTGCAGTACGTAGTCACTTGATTTTCATTAAAACTATTAAATCATTTTAAAATAATAAAAGCAAAAGAATTTCTTCTTACTCGCAAGCACAAAAACACAACAAATAGGAGAAGAACCGAATAAGCGGACATAATTATATTAGTTCGCTTTAAATGGACGACAAGGATAGGACAATAGAATCTGTAGTATTTTTTCCACTACTACTATTTCTATCCCTTTACAAATATGTAGTGTATTACAGATATGATGATGAGATCATTACAACATCGCCATAAACAAATTTAGTTTTACATTAATTTAAACCGAAAAACAATTTACATTATCCTCAATACAATATATTATCACTTTTTCAAAATCGAAATAGTATATGCATAATTACGGTAACTACTGCGGTAACTGTGTGTATGTACAAGTTCCAATTTGTTATTCAGTGAGATGTGGTCGTTGACCTCGAAATAGCTGAACGTTTTAAAAAGGTTGCTCATTCAATTCCCATCCCCTTCTTTCGTTTGTATAATATATTGGAATATTGAAGAACGAAAATTACATGCATGCTATTTAAAATGTAATTTTTCAGCTTGCAAATTGATATAAAGTACTACTTGTGCCGCATTCTAAATAGAAACATACAAAAATATAATTTCTTGTAAAATTAAATGAGTTCTATGTAGCCGTGAAAACGATATCAAATCTTTGTTTTTGAATAATAAAACAATCATGCAAATATTATCGTAAATAAAAAACATTTATTATTATAAAAAAAAAGAGAAAAGAAAAAAAGAATAAATTTATGAAAAATATGAAAAAGAGGCCATAGAACGAAAACTTGATGAAGATAAAGAAAAATTTGACTTGCTAAACCAAATGAAAGATTTATATTGGGCTGGGAGGAATTCTTGTTTGCCCACCGCCATTCATTTTATCATACCACTACCAATTTCATCCTATTGCAAAATGATAAACTACAGAAAAACGAATAGTAAGTAAAAAACGCGAAAAAAGTGAAAAGAATGAAAATTTTTTCATTTATTACTTTTTGTGAGTGTAGCCAGATTTTCTACCCAAGATCTCTTCGTGGTTTTTTGTGAATATTTGAACTCTATATCTTTATTTTTCCGAAAAGCAGACTATCATTAACACAAATCTACATAGACGGACAGACATGGTTAGATGTAATCATAATTTCACATTGATTAAGAATATTTGATATGCTTTGCAAGATCTCTG
>KK351136.1:459098-479098 GCA_000671755.1 Glossina brevipalpis | reverse complement strand
GGTTATAAGCAACAAAGATCAGTCACTTGGCGAATTTAAAAGTAACTACTTTTTGTAAAACCCCGATTGCGGCCTTTATAAGGTAACAATCTCTAATACATTTTTGATGACTACGTAGACCTATATTCTGTATGTAATCATGCACAAAATAAGACTTTGTATGGCAATAGAGTCAAATTTGTATTCTTTACAATAAAAATAGGTAAAGAATAACAACAATTGACAAGTAAATTAAGAATCGTAAATTTTCACATAAAAACAAAGCACAATTTTTTTTATTTTGTTATGAAAATAAATGAAGAATTGTATATTAGTAGACGAAGTGACGTAGAGTACGTAATAGTTGGGTTTGTCTGAATGTAATATTTTTTAAACGCGTTTTCGTAGATGCTTCTTATTATCTCCTATTACGCCTTACGATTGAGCAATAGATTTAGCAATGATGGCACTCTGCCTTACGTTATTAAGAGAAATAATAATATATTGAAAAAAAAGAACCAGTAAAGAAAATTTTTACTTCGTCTTTGCGTAGAGTATGAAATATTACCTAGTTTTCTGAATATGACAACTATGAAAATGAATGACAAACTCTTAAATGTTGGCTATCAATGTTTGTTTGCATTTCGCTTTCACTAAACGTGACAATTAACGTTAAGAAAAATACTACTAATTAAATATTTCTATTACACGTTCACAAAAATTTCACAAATCAAGGTAATAAGAAATTAACAATCTATGGTAAGGTTTACATATAAACAGGCAAGCAAAACGTATACATTCATTCCATATTTTATACATAACTGTTATTATTTTTTTCTTTCTTTAATAGGATTAAATCAATAAGAAACAATTAAGAGTTTAGTGAACTTCTGTGTCTGCCACTCTAGTGAAAGAAAACGATGAGAGAGATGGTTGAGTGCTCGTACATGCGTAAACTTAAGTTAAGTTTGAAGATAATTAAACGCATCAATAACCGTCTTAATTAGATGCATTATTCAATGTGAAATATTATATCATTTGGTATTAGATGCACATACACACACTCATAGAATTTAAATGGTTGCATAAACGCTAAGAAGACGTTTGTCTTTATGTTTACCATTGACTTAAAGGACTGTTATGACGATTGTGTTTATATAAAAAAAATGAAACTTTCACGTAAGCTGTTTTAAAAAATGTTGGTCCAGAGAAAACGCTAATGGCGTTAGCTTTGATCTTATTGATTGTAGTTATGATGGTATGACACATAGGTGTATATACTTATGCTCATGTACAGGAACGTGTGTACAAATGTGAACATTAATAATTAATTTCATTCGACGATTATTTGTGCTATAAAAAGCAACAAGCAGTGAGAAGCATTTGCACTCATGAAAGTCTAATAAAGCAACTTACTACTCTGTAGTAAATTGTGAAAATTTTATATTACTGACAATTTCACGATTGTATAGTTTGGCTCATTGATTCCTATTTTCATTTGATGGAATTTAAAAACTAGAGAAATCATACATTTTTATTATCATAAAACTGCTCATAAAAAGACATTCAAGAAACGGCTGAGAGAAATAAAACTAAATCCGTTCATACATTTTATAAAATTAATTGCCGCTATCGACAGTAGTCTTAACACTTAAGGAATAACAATTTTTATGAAAAAAGCATTTGAAAGCACGTGAGAAAATCATATTCGAAATTTAAATATCCATTACCATTACCATTGTTTTTTTCATTCACTTTCATTTCACTTCAAGCTTCATTTTTGGCATTAAACGTAAAGCATGAAGGCCTGTTAACGTTTCTATTTTGTTGTGCAATAACTTCTTTGTCTACTCATTGTGAAGCTCCAGTCAATAAGGAAATTTGTTATAATTTTTATATCTAATGCCGTCAAATAAACGGTTTATACTGCCGTTTCGAGTCGAAATCCGGATCAGTGATCTCATAAATTAAACAATGAAGACATCAGCATAGATAAATTTGACCATAAGTACTCATTCATATGTATACATATGTTCGTCTGTTACCAAAAACTTGAAAACTTTTGAGAAAATTGATATACAAAATTGATGCTTTACGTGTATATTTCTAATCGATCCTCAGTGCTATCCGCCCACCATCGTTGATTATCATTATGAAAAATTAGCTAACAGTCTAAGCAAGTAGGAAGATTTTATTCGATTATCTCCAATCGTCTATACTCCCACCTTTACCTTAAACGTAAATTTTAATATTCTGTAATACTGGGTAGGCGTTGAAAACTTTTTCTACTTTTATAGAATCTTGGAAATTGGAATTATGGTAATTATGGAAATTTTTACTGTACAGTCTATGAATAGTGAATTTTTCAACCAGAAAGCAGACGATTTCCTAGCTTCATTTTTACCGTAGGCGTAGCCTGTCATTTATTTGTCCGATTTTCAATACGAACGTAGATTCAAAAACTTTCAATATTTTTTTCAAATTTTATTCAGGTATCTTAATTTTTACGACCGGGAAAATACTTACAGCAGACGTAAGAAAACAGGCAAATCGGTAGGTGGACGGACACTCCTACGTGAATTCCAGATTTGATAATGAAGAAATTTGGCGATCGAGAATATATACGCACTTCCTTTTTATTGTTACAAACGTTTTCACAAATACTGAAATTTCAATATTTTATTATACTGGACGGCCGTGACCGATTTTTTCTTTTTTGCACGTCTACTAGGGGATAGATTTAACAGCTAAAGTTTATAAGCAAGAAGCAAGAAATCCAATCCAACAAAAACAGAAATGTTCTGCAGTGTACTGTAGATGTTTTCTTTGATCGAAATGGACCATTTTCAACACTTATCTTTATTTTTGCAGCGAGGGGAACGTTTAGCACAGATATTACATGGACGAAAATTCACAATCAGGGGAACACACACACAGACGGACAGACAGTGACAGATGGACTGACAATTGTACCTATACTCATTGTGCCTATAGAGAATCTGTCCATCTCTCTGTCTGCCAATAAGGATGTGTGTAAAAATTAAGACATTATATCTTGTAAACATTAATATTTCAATTTATTAATGCATAACTCAATTGATACTATTTCATAATTTTCTATGTCTTCCACTTTACTAGCTTTCATTCTAACCAGTGCTTTTCGCCTTTTTAAACGGATAGACGCCAACTAAACATACCTGAATACAAAAATTTCACCCATTACCGTACCAAACGGTGGGTTGACTATATGCCTTTTGTCTACTCACCTATCACCCTCGATTGATCGCCCAATTAGTAAAGTAATTAGAAAGTGAGTGCATAAGCCTATTCTACTTTCTCCGAACCAATCATAGTCACTACAGCTCCACTGTTGGCCGAAGAGTCGTTCCTTTCGTTGCCTTCAATAACCTAACTAGACAGCATTGTTCTCAAAACCAAAAACGTCCAGTTTCTCCAACTGGAAATCTCATTTTATAAGATGGAAATCTTGAAGGTTAAATAAAAACACAATTTCCCAATATTTTTCGATCAAAACATCATCAACATTAGGGAATTGTTAATGTATATGGCAAGGGATATACTTCTCTTCAAAAAAATATGCACTCTTCACTGTACAAGCGGCGACAGGATGCCTTCTAGCATGTACTAATATTATTATATGGAGTGAAACGATCACTTAATTTTAGCAATTTTTCATTTTCCCAAGCCAAAGCTGTAGCTGTCTTGCTTCGTTCAATTCTTGTGCTTGATACCAAACTTGATATGTCGGTCAACGTTTCGTGGCGTATTTCCTTTTTCAATGTTAACTGAAAATTCTCAGACACTTTTCCTAATTTCCTTTAACTTTAAATGCTTCTTTTTACCGTGTAATTGTTCCACGTTTCTAATTGGATAATATTTTGCGTTAAGGGATCAGTTATTACTTTATTATATAAACCGCGGTCACGAAACCGATCAGCATTCTCTACGCTTCCGCATTAATTATATTTTAAAGAAAAATATAGTCGCCATTCTAATTTTGAAGGGTTTGAAGTGCAGAGTTGCATAAAATCGATCATAATTTAGTTGAGTTTATTAATAATTATCTAATTTCCGTTGAATTCAAAACTAAATAACTAAATAGATAACCAAATAATTGGATAAAGCAATAACTGAATAACAAGTTAACTCAGTAACTGAATAACTAAATAACTACCTAAATAACTAAATAAGTAAATAACTGGATAAAGAAATAACTAAATAACTAGATAAATAAATAACTAAATAACTGAATAAATAAGTAAACATATGATTACTTTAATTAGAAATTTAAATGTGTTTATGGCATTAATTGATTTCAAATTAGAAGATTTATTTGCAATAAAAAATATTTTCTATTTATTTTCTCTCAATTTATAAAATATTTGCTATTGTTCGCATTAATTACTTCGATAATCAAAATGAGCAGCGGTTCCGCCAACGTGTTTAATATTTTCTGAAACATCTGCATCTCATTTATTCTCTGAGATATCGTATCGTTCGACGGTTGCCACGAATTTGCCGTTCCAACCACCAAACACGTAAATTTTGTTCTCAACGGTCAAAGGCGAAAAACAGCATCTGCGTACATTCATAGGAGACATCGTCTCCCATCTGTTGGTGCGTACATCAAAGCGTCCACACTGATTTGAAGAAGAGCTGTAAACAACTCCGATACAATACAGCGAGCAAAATCGCTTGCAAAGGGGAGGTTACTATTGAGGTCATACCATCGTCCCTCTCGTGGATCAAAACGACTATTCGACATTCGTTCATTCTGCATGTCTTCAATACTATAAATATTATTTTCTATAACTACTGTTCGACAGACTGTATAATATTGCAAAGGAATCTTTGGATAATTGTACCATATATTGGTTGTTGGATCATAACTTTCCACCGTTGAATTTCCACATCCGCCGACCACATAAATTAAATCGTCATAAAGCTCCGTGATTATAACGAGAGTTCTTCATAGGAGCAATCTGTGCCCATTGATTAATAATGGGATCATAGCACACTGCGGTTTTTAATGATGTTCTATTATGTCCGCCCGTACAATACACTAAACCGTTCAGTGAAACTGCAGATAATTCCGATCTGTACTCTGTCATTGTTGACTTGCATGAATGACGTGCATGGTGTTACTAAATATATTGTTACGAAAATTACTAATTAAGAAAAAGCAACTATAACAAATTTGATAAATCTAGGGAGTGGAAATTCCTTTGAATGTAATACCTGCCACGTTCATAAAGACATATGTGCTGCTGGTAATAAAAGCAAAAATTGGCAAAGAATTTCCGCGAAACCTGACATGAAAGGGATTACTGAAACTACGAATTCAGGTAAAGCAGAAGGGTATGCAGAGTTTGTGATATTCGTAAGGTTTATAAGCAGAGCATTTTGCTTAAAACATCAGAGTCGATAAATATTATTGAAGAAATAACTAAGTGTTGAAGAATATAATTACGTTGTAATAAATTGTAAAATAATTGGGTTGTAAATATTACTTCGTAAATAAAGGAAATTGTAAATAACCAAAATCCGAGCTTTTCGCGATCTAGAGATACGAACCGTGTCATAAAGGAAACATATAACTAGGCATTTTTCGAAACAATAATATACATCCTGCAAGTGTTTGAGATGTCATCTATTATTAATGCCCGGAACTGCGAAGAAACATTTAGAAAATTAATTCAATTTAGAAGCCTTTTGTTTGGAGAAAACATTAGCTGCTCACTCATATATAAATTAAGACACATGTCTACCTACCTCTTCGAAGGACAACTGCAAAAATTTCTCGACATCAATTAACCGTCGAAACCATCCTAATACGTATTCATTACAAAAATTAAAGAGTTCCTCGCATGAGTGCAGTTCTGCAAAGTTTATAAATATTTATAAGCTATCGATATCGATGAACTTACCAGCAATACGTCGGGCACTGAAACAATTCGTCAGCTTCATCCTTTGTTTAAGAAACTGTCCGCCCACGACTTCTAAAATAAAATCATAGTCCTCCGAAATTGAATAATTTTTTGTTAAATTCAACAATTATTGGTTCTCTAGATGTTATGTTTATCATTCTATCCATGCGTAGTTTATTCAGATCCTCTGAAATTGTTCTTTCTATTTAAACTTTTTATTTCATTTTTCTTTCTAACCACTCCAGAAGTTTTGTCCAGGGCTGAAATCAACGACTTGATCTACCATTTTAAGTTGCCTATGTGTCAAATGAAATGAAATTGCTTTTATTAGAATCCAATACTAAATTTATTGAGCAAAACCTTGAAAGTATGTATGCTCTAGGTGGCATGGAAAACGAAGAGCAAAAATCTGTTCGCGAAATAAATAAAATAATTCTTAACATAATAGGTGTTGAAAGTCGCAAAGAAGTTGAAGGCTTTTTACAAGATTTAGAATTAAAGCAAATTAGACAAGAATGTCTCGTAACTGAGGCCGAATCCAATGAAACGGAAAATTTCAAACGTTGGATCAAATCTTCGAACCATTCGACAACCAAGGCGTATGCTGTGATAATTACGATTACATAATGGAAGAATTCCGAAGAACTTCACGCTATCAAGAATTTGTAGAGCAAAGAAATGCAGAGGATGAGCAGCTATCTATGATTCATGACACTATTATAAACCGAGAAATAGAAGAGAATTTAGACTATTTAGAGTATTATCAGCAATCGTCGAATAATAATGAGTCGAAGAGTTAAGAAAAGAGAAGGAAGAATGCGAAAAAGATAGATCTCGATGCTTTCCTGGAATCTCTCTCAGAAGAGGAACTCTTGTTGCAGAAACTTTATCCCGTTCTCCTTGCACTAGTACCGCTTTTCAATGCCCTAATATTTCTAGTTTGCAACAAGAACTTGATGTAGATCTCGATGCTTTTCTGGAACCTTTCCCAATAGAGGAACTATTGTTGCAGAAGTAACGTGCCAAGAATTTTAATACGGTGAGTGTATTTTACATTATTTTTTTATCAAAGTGTACATTTTACTCTTCCTTTTTTTAAATGTTTAAAGTCTTAAATATGAAATAATTTCAATCTATTTTAAAAAGAACATTATTTTTAAATTATTCACTAATTGAAGTATCTTTTTCTTTTCTAGCATCTAAAGGAACTTTGAGGAGATATTCGGAATAAGCCAGCACAGTGGCCTGTTTAATAAATATTTAGAATGAAAATGAATAGAAGTAAAATAGGAATTAATTAATTCTTTATTGCCAGACCACAAAGTTTTGTAGTTAATTTGTTCCTTTGCTTTTAGGATCTTTTGAATTGAATTTTTTTTAAGTACATCTGTTAATGTATTGTACGTTTCGGTAAATAATAAATAAATAAATTATAATTATAATAATAATTACAATAATACTAATAATTAAATAATAATAATAATAATAATAAAAAACCAAAACAATAATAAAATTTGCAAAATTTTTTAATTTTTTTATTTTAAAAATAAAATTAGTAATTATAATCGGTGACCTGTTTTTACACTTTTAAACCAGACTTGCGATCATAAACTCAGAAATATACCGCAATTGAACTTCTTATCTCACAGACAGATATGTTTCAGTCTTACGGGATGAAGACTATTCACGATCATAGCCTATTTGAAGAATTACTTTCTCTTAGAAAACTGCTTTTTTAAAATAAATAAATAATCAAAAATCAAAATATAAAGTGTGTAAGAAGGTCAACCAAGAAGGTTATAATTGAATTAATATACTTTATCAAGTTTTGGAGAGAGGGTGGGAGAGGGAGTCTAATATATAGAGCATAGCAAGCAGTAGTAGGTATCCATTTTTGACACGTATAGAGACTAGTGTATATGTATATACAAGTCACTGTTTGGCTCTAAAGTGGTCAGTTGCAGTATTGCGATAATCGTTATTTAAATGTAAGTGCACTTATCCGTTGAAGTACGCAACAAATATTTTACCAAAAATCATTAAAACCACACAAAAAGACAAAGTATTCATAGTATTCATAGGAGAATATATCCAGTGAAATAAATTGTAAACATAGAAATCGCTTTGAATGATTGAAGAGTAGCTCAAGCAAGCGTTTCAAAACTCTAAAAACAATGTAGAAAGGGTGGGAGCTAGCTTTTAAGAATCTTAGCCTATTAGTTTATTATTTATGCTTTTTTTTTTCTTTCTAAAATATAATAAATTAATCAATAAACAATTCAATTTAATACATTATTAACATTTTCATTCATGATTTTCAAATTTCTTTTCAAAATGAGTCATTGTACATAATACTGATTTCCGTCCAGGATCGCTCTTATCCTGACAACGCATTCGGTTTCGGTTCGTTGAATGTTAGACGGTGTGCCAAATTTTAAATCCACGGGTAGCCGGAGGTTGGATCCGAACAAAATCTTCGCGGGAGGTAAAGCGGTTGTATTGTGCCCTGCCGACCTATATGCCATTAAAAAGATGGGTATGTACTCATCCCAATCTTTCCGATTATCGCCAATTACTTTCCGGAGGTGTTGTTGAAGAGTTCGATTGAACCTTTCCACCATTTCATCGGACTGAAGACGCAACGGAATTGTCCTGGTCTTCTTGATGCCGAATATCTTGCAAACTTCCTGGAATATTACGGATTCGAAGTTTCTGCCTTGATCGGAATGTAATTTTATGGGAGCTCCAAACAGCGAAATCCAATTATTGGCAAGCACTGCGGCCTCCAGCACGTACTTATTCCCCCTATTACTGGCTGAGAATGGTCCCGCAATATCTATAGCAATCCTTTCAGAAGGTGAACCCACGTTATACTGTTGCATAAGCGCCCATGGTTTACTTTGCGGGCCTTTTGATTTAGCGCATTGGTCACAGCTGCGGATCCATCCGGCCACAGACTCTTGACATCCTATTCAATAGAAGTGTTGTTTGATATTTTCTACGGTTTTCGTGACGCCGAGGTGCCCTTTACTTGGACCGCTATGGTACTCTCCTATAATTTCTAAAGTTTTGGCTCGTGAGACCACCAATAGCTTCTTAGACCAGGAACCATTTTCGCTGTGCCATACACGCCGCAGACACCCATTTTCCATGATAAGGGTTTGCCACTGAGCCCAATAGGCTTTTGTCACTTTCTTTCGCGATCTGTTCCCAACTGGTGACGCTCACCATTCGCAACGGCAGTTAGTATTAAGCTTAAATCAGCGCCAGCTAGTTGTGTACCTGGGCTTTTAGGATCGGCAAAGACGGACCAATTGTCCCGTAGGAACTTGATAGCGTGTTTCGTTTGCTGTCTACATAAGTTATTTGTCCATAATTTTAGCCGATTTGCAGTTTCGTCTGGTATTCTTGAATTAGTCCTTGGTATATCCTTATCATCTGTCACGAATTCGTCTTCCTGAGATAGCGTTATAGTTGTTCCTTTGTCCTTTTTTTCCTTTCCTTTATCGAGTTTATTACCCGCACCGGTATTAAATTGTTGACTGGTGTGACTAACGTATTTCCGACGATGATGCTGTCTATTGTATAGTCTTTGGCTGGCTCGACGCTCCTTGGTCTACTTAGCCCAAGATCTCCGTTACTTGCAGCCCATAAAATTGCTTCTGAGTTTGGAGGAATATCCTGTAATAGTTCAATTGCGACCTACAATTCCTCAGAACCTCTTCCGTAACAATAAGCAGACAGCCAGATAGAAAAATGGATGGAACGATACATCTGGATGCATTCCGAATACTGATCAAGAATATATATACATCATGTGGTTCCTGAACCATCTTTCCTAATGTTACAAACTCTGTCATAAGAAGATTAAAACTCAAACAAGGAAAATTAAAACTCATTTCTGAGAAAAGAATTTTGAAAACTGTTTTTCGGCCCGTTTTAAAAAATCAAGTTTAAAAAAAAACGCGATTAATATGCGTACGGTTTTATGATAAAAAAAAAATTTAAGAAAAAATCCCTCGCAAGTGTTGAAAAATTTCTCAATTATTTACATTTAATGTGGCTGAAGCAATATAATATGCTGTGCTAGCTCAATTCATTGCCAGAGAGGAAACGTATTCAATTTGAATATTTACCAAATTTGGACAATGCACGATTGCGAAAAACAACAAGAGCTCATATAATTCAGTCTTTATCTTAACGAAAAAAAGTTCATCAATACGAAAACAAATTAACGACGTGGGATAACAAATAAAAACAGCAATTTTTTTAACTGTTTGTTTATAATAAAGTCTCATTTTCATATCATTTATTAAACAAGAATTGTTGTAATCAAATAAAGTAAATGCGACAAAGGGGGAGCACCTTTTAAGGTCTTCTTTTAGATAGTCATACGGTTCTTGCTCGCAATTGTTCCTTTGAAACGTCGTTTTTCACTGCATGAAATTAAATTATTTATCAATGTTTAAGTTAAACATTTAAATATTCTTAGTTTCTTTAGTTTATATTTAAGAAATAAAAAATTTCTCTTTTGCTCAAATTTTAATAGAAAAAAATATATCAAACTGTATTAAAGCTTTACGTGAATGAAGACGGAGAGGGCACAAACGAAATCGACTGATATCTCTTTCTCCTTCCTTCTTTTTTTGATTACTCTTTGACTTTCTTTTACCGTTATGTCATGGCAGAAACTATGTAAAAAGTATTCGGTATATGCTACGTCCCATATCATATATCATTATTATAATGTATTATTTATATAAATTGACATACGATGGCTTGTCATTCGTTTTCTAATGAATGTCTGATTAGATGCTAAGTGGTCGACGAGAAATACTTTTAAAACTTTTATATAGCGCAAGGCTTCAAATGTTAATAGACACATTTGTCAAACGCAATATCGTCTTCGTTATCACCATCATCAGCACCAGGCCTGGTTTCAATGGACGTAACATATGTATACTTTTCTGTAAATGAATTCTACGCACAAGCATATGAAAAACTTTCACTTATGTCTAGTATTTTTGATTTGCAGTCTCTTATGGCATTGTATAGAAGCATATGTTGGATTTGAAAACGTCGACTATAAACAAATAAAAACTAGAAAGAAAACAGTATTCGGCTATGCCGAATCTTTCTTACCCACCACCTGTACCTTCAAGGAAAAAGTTCGAAAAGGCTAAATTTCAGTGAACAGCGTGGAAATTTTTATTGACTAATTCAAATCAGTAAAATACGCCGAAACTTGTGAAACTTTTTTTTATAGATTTATCTGTTATTGCTTACGAGTATTGAATAATGAGCAACTAATCCATTTTTTTTTTGTTTTCGAAACCAGAGGTATTCTCGGTTTATATTTCACTGTGGTCATTTGGTTTGACAAAAAAAAAACAGGGCAATGTTTATTACGTTAAGCATTAAAGAGACGGAAAGATGGGCGTGTTTAAATGGATTCTAAAGTTGATGCTAATCGGGAATGTATCTGAAGTTTCCGTCTGAGTATCTGAAGTTTCCTTCTGGGCACTACAAACAAACAGACAAAATGAACATACCCCTCAACTTCGGTGGCGGATATAAAACGAAAAAAAACGAACATGTTCTTGCGCAGTTTACAGTAGAATAAAGAAGAGTAAATTTGCATATCACAATTCGCTTCTATTTTGCTATGATTTGTTTTACTGACACTGCAAAGAAATTACTGCCTTCATTGGAAAATATGATTTATAATTTACAAAAGAACTGGTTTTGTTATACTCACTAATAAAAAAAAGTGGAACGTTAGTGACTTTTCCAAAAATATATTTGAATGAAATTTTTTGTTCAAAATTATGAATAATTACATAAAAATTATTTCAAATCAAAACGTTAAGTAGAGGTCATTAGGTTTTTGGGTTATCAAAGGATGGCGTATTGCCGAAATATTATTTATAGATTTACGCTACAATATATGATCTCCTTGAAGTGAAATTTGAACTAGTCTTTATTTGCCAAGAAAAGTCTTTTGTTTTTCCCGTTAATTTGAATTTTCCTTTCCCGTTGAATTTTCTGAACTTAATGATAGAGATGCATCATATGTGCATTGAATAATTGGCATATGAAGCTTTCAGCTTGTACTGTAGGCGAGGCCTTTAATAGATTTGGCCCATTTTCGATAGCATAACGTATTTGAAAGACCTACCAACGTTTCTGTAAAATTTGAAGACGATATTTTTATTTTTGCGGCCTTGAGAATGTTTACCACAGATATTACATAGACGGGTAAACGGACATGCTCAAATCAATTGTAAATTTGATACACAAGAATATATATACTTTATGGGATATCCGAAATTTCCTTCCAAGAGAAGGGAATACTTCTCACCTCTCCTGTGGTGGGTATAAAAATTATAATATATTAGAGTGTGACTATGTACGTTATTGTAAAGAAAACTCTTAAAAAAACAAAGTATATTGTGATGCTCCGTAAAATTGCAAGGGGCATGACTGAACTTTTCTTCTTCTTGTACAGGCATTGCAGAATTACTTACAGAATATAGGTGCCAATTTTCATCACTATATTTATTGTAATTTATGAGTGTAGTGAACAAAAAGAGGAGCGTCCTTTGTTTCATTTCCCTGCTGCTGCTTCAAAAACTCTTAATGTTTTTGCCAAATTTGAAGGCCATCGATTCAAAGTACATCTTTCATGGGGTCACTGAAGTTTCCAGCAAGTAATCGTGTTGACAAAAGGAATGCACCGCCATTTTCCAGTGATGAACAGAAAAGACTTCGTGCTGCGTTTTAAAAAATTGGTATAAAGGTTTTATGCCGTTTGAAATTTGATTTGAGCATTTAAAAAATTCTTCCTTTTTTTGTATAATTTTAGTCGATTATACTATTTTCAGTACAACTAAAATGTCACTAACCTTTGCTTAATGAGAATGCTACAACATTATAGTGGAAGAGTGTGTCTAAGCTAAATTTCTTAGTCAACTTTGAAAATTTGTATTTCAAGTGGACTTTCTTAAAATATAATTTTTAAAAAACGTTAAAAGAGGAAACCGTGTTTGCCTCCTCGGTTTTCTTTTATTAACAGAACGATAGCATATATATATATTATATATATATATATATAAACAATTTCTCCATAAATTTCTATAACATAAATAAGTTGTTCTTCGTTTTTTCAAACTTTGTATGTACGTGTGAGACGTATATCTTTTCCATATTTTTTACTCTTGAATTTTCTTTTTTCGTTTAATTTCTCTTTTTTGCTATTAGAATGACATTAGTACAAATCTAGTTGAAAGTTTTGTCATATTTTTTGAGCTGGTTTCTTTGTTAGTATTATTGTTATTTCTTTAAGTTAACGAATAAAGTTTTTGATAAGATTTCACAATAGCTTCCCCAGATTTCTTCTGTTTTCATTTTGAATAATTTTCTGTCATTTATTTAAGTTTTTTTTCTTACACAAAGGAAATAGAAAATACATTTTAGATGTAATATTAAAATCTCCTAGAATCGAGATATATGCACATATTGTATATGGAGGTCTAGAAATCAAAGATTTTTTTTTTTTTATACATGATATTGCAATCCCGTAAGTCAGCTAAAAGAAATCTTTTTGTATTATCTGAAGAAAAATTTCTTGTTTTTTGCATACGCAAGCGAAAGAAACATATTAAAGGAATATGATTAGTGACAATTCATTGTTGATTTTGCAGCTAAAACGAATAGTCTTGGATTAGATTTTAGGCATATAAGATTGCCTAAACTTGTATTAAAGCTGTGCGATTTTTCGTTCATTAGTTGAGAATGAGAATTTTTATGTAAAAATTATAAAGCATTATTATTAGCAATCCCAGCAAGGCTGGGAGAGAACTAAGTTTAGAACGCGACGCGTTAATGAGCAACGTTCGTTCTGAAAAAGTTCTCTTGATCACATTTAAGTACATTTTTGAGACAGATGAGGCATCACTTCTATTTACTTTCGAGGCTTAACAAGAAATTAATAAAAAAATCATGTGAAATAAAACGGTTAGGTCGAGATTTTCAAAACTTGTCTTCGCTTAACATTTCTAATTGTAGAACGGGTTTGTTAGGAAATATTTATCAACTCTAAGATTAAGAAAAATTGTTATATTCAACGATTATGTAAGAGTTCCATCATTTCTATACGAAAATAAGTAAAACTAAAATGTTTAGTTTCTTTAATTCGACCGAATCTATATTGAATATTTGAATGAGAGTTTCATAAGCTCAGTGATGAGTCTCGCAAAATACAACAATATTTTATAGCGATAAAATTAAGATCTGCCGAAAATGTTACGAAAGGTCGTCTAGCAAAAGGGCTTTATGCAGCTTCAAAATGTACTTTTTTTTTGCCCTTCGAAACGTTATACTTTGAAAGTATAATTCGGTGTGAACTTTACCAAATAGATATTAGCACTGCATGGTTGTGGGTAAAATTGTTTTACAACTGTTAATGGAAATTTTATGATTTATAAATAAATTAATTTCACTTTTTTTTACCCCCCACAGAAGGTATATTCAGTTTGTCATTTGGTCTCTAACTTCTAGAAAGATCACTATCGAATTTAGAATTGATTTGAGCATTCCCATCTGTCCGTCTGTGTAATGTCTGTGGTAAACATTCTCCTGGCCGCAAAACTTAATATATCGGCTTCAAATTTGGCAGAAGCATTGGAAGTTCTTTCACATACGTTGCTATTGAAGATGGGCTTTATTAACCACAGGCCACGCCTATAGTATAAGCTGAAAGCACGTCTGTTTTCTTACTGTTTTCCACGCTTTTCCATGGTTGGGTCTGTTCCACGGTATTCCATAATATTAAAAAAATCTTCCATGCCCACCCATTAAAATTAGTTTTTCCTTCTTTCTTTAAGATAAAAGTGGTGGGTATAACAGATTCGGCACAGCCGAATATAATTTTCTTACTCATTCCTCATTCAAATGTGATATATAAGATTTTCCTCATTACAATCACGTACACCGCGAATGCAATCCGCAAACTTTGCATTAACAATCAATTCTTTACCACTTGCATTAATTTACTGTACATACAGCTGAACTCAATTAAATTTCAAAAGTAGCCTTAATACTAACCTATGGTGACTAGCTGCGTTAGATAGAAATCTCTCTACTTTTTATAAAATTATTAATTTCTAATTTCGACATATTTCCTACTGGTGTTGTTATGTTGTCACAATGACTATTTTAAATTTGAAAACTGATTATTACGATTGATAATTACTGTCACATCGGATAACTTGACCTATTTGGCTCAAACTCTTAATACCAAGCACTGTCATGTATACAATATCCGTCCCCAAGGAAGAGCGAAACTTCATATACTGGCAATATACTTAGTATTGTAAACTATTATTTCATGTCATAATTATTCACGACATGCTAACATTTTAGGCGGCTCCATATATTTGTACCTTGCTGACATTCGACTTTGACTTAGCGATAGTGGTCAGAAAAAATTTGATATGAATCTTTTAACGCGCTTTTAATCGTGAATTCAATCAACGAAGCAGAGGCTACTACCTTTAAGTTTATCAAAAATATGTATACTTTAGGATGTCCTCCGTGTATAGACTCATACGCCTGACAAGCCTGATATAGTCCTTGTAGTGGATAAAAAAACGAAAGAAATATTTTAAAACAAGTACAACATTTTTTGAAATTAATTTCGTCATTCACACCACCAAAGGATGGACATATATTAATTTTGTCGTTTTATTTGCACCAACCAGAAGGAAGCATCAGAGGTATAAAGTATATATACCCTAGATCAGTATAAAATTTAAAATCGATTTAAACATATTCGTCTGTCCGTCCGTCATTCTTCACCGCAAAAACGAAGATATGAGCTTCAAATTTGGCAGAAATTTTAAAAGTTGTTGCTTGCAGTTTACTGTTGAAAACGGTCCAAATCGGTTAAAAGACGTGCCTACAGTAGAAAGTAAATTGAGAACACCTTCGTTTTCGAAAGCTGCGCTTTTTGCTCATTACTCAAAGGTTATAGCGGATAGATTTATAAAAATTTCTACTTATATTGCGCTATCTATGATGCAACATCAAGGGAGAAGCTTCAGAAAGCCCATAGAGTATACATATTCTCAATCGGTATCCAATTAGGAATCCACGTGTCCGTCTTTACATCTGCACATCCGTCTGTCTGTTTATCTATCTAACGTCTCCGGTACTCATTTCCCAGGTTGCAAAAAGAAAGCCACCTGAATCAAATTCTACAAAAGCATTCAAAGTTCTGCTGTCTAGATGTTTTACTCACTACTCATAGACTACACAATACACCCATCTATTAAAATTTATTTTTTTCTTAAGGCAAATATGTTTAGTATAAAAGATTCGGCACAGCTGAATATAACTTTCTTACTTCTTTTAATCCACAATATAATCTTATTACTTTTTTAATAATATTTTTAAATAAATTACTAAACATTAATTACCCAATCAACTCAATAAAGTGTTAGTAGTAAACATTTTAATATAAACTAATTTTTCAAACGTTAATTACATGTTTGTTCTGACCTAACCGATTTGTTGTTTGGATTAATAATTCATATTTAAAATGGGTTGTATGTGTTTCGTCCTGTGTATACAATTCAAGCTCGTATAAAAAATATTAAAAATGTAAAATACAAAACAAATCAATCAAGAAAATATATATCTATATATATAATATTAGTTTGAGGAAAAAGAAATCCATTATTTTTATATGAACTTCAGGACTTTATTTAACATGCTTCGGATTGTCCGATTTGGGTCAAATATGCACCGTTTTGTTGTATGATTTGTTAAAGGTAACTTCAAAACGCCTCTCTCATCTCATCATATTTATATATATATATTTATATTAATTTTAAATTATAACTTTAATAATTAATTTTAAATTATAATTTTTATCTAAGTCGTTGGGCCTGATTTAGTTTTGTGTAAATCAGGAGGCCTAGCGCTCTCTGAAAATCATAGTGAAGTTGACATCACTATTCAACAAACGTCGGAACGTTGTGGGGTAAAAGCAAAGTGCTGTGATATCAGAAAAAAAAGCAAAACAAAACAAAGCAATAAAAACCAGAAGTTTTCTAAGTTTTGTAAGTGGAAGTGTTTCCCAATCTATTTTCATAAACGGATACAAAAAATTACATTATGGCCCCTGGGCCACCAGATAATAACTCAAACAGATTCCAGCTGTTGGCGGATCATAATATAGCGAAAAGAAAAAAAGGACTAATTGCGGATTTTCCAGTGTTACCTTCCATTGACCAAACTCCAATTAATAAAAAATACATCATTATCTCCTCTCCCGAACCTAACAAAAAATTATCGGAACTTAGTCCGTTCGGCATTAAAAAAGCACTAGACTGCATAACAAGAACTATTGACTCCATTTCAATTCTTCGAGATGGAAACTTACTTGTGCTCGCTGGTAATTCGCGGGCTACGGAAATGCTATTAAAAGCTAAATCTCTCGCAAATGTTTGCATGGTTTGCACGAGAAACTTAACTCTGTCAAGGGGTAATTTACGCTCCCTGTTTGAACTATGTGCCTGAAGATGAGATAGTCGAGGAAATGAAAAGTCAAGGTGTAACCGAAGTCTACAAGTTCACTAAACCTAACAATGATGGACAAACCCGGTCCCCTACAGGTAGGCTAATCATCACATTCAACCGTTATAGATTACCGCAAACTGTTGATGTGGCTTGGTATAAATGCAAAGTCCAACTGTATGTCCCACATCCCATGAAATGTAAAAACTGCCAAAGCCTCGGGTATACCTTAAAAAGACGCAAGAATTCAACGACTTGTGCTGGCTGTGGTCTACCTCCACATTCAGAAGCTTGTATTCGGACATTTGTATCAACTGTAATGATCATGAACATTCGGCATTAGATAAGCAATGTCCACGTTATCTACAAATGCGTGATATTCTAAAAATTAAAACGGAAAACTATTGCAGCATGGGGGAAGCACAACGCCGATACCGAGAATCTAATCCCGTTTTACAGACAACTAAGAAAAATATTTCCTACGCTGCGATCATGTCGCAAACTAAACATAATAAAGCTGAATCATTAACTTCCGAAAAAGAAAACTTAAAGGTTTCATCTACGGCAGCATCACAAAACAAACCCAATCATCCAGAAACGCTAACTATTGCCGCTAACAAAGCCAACCTTTCATCCAGGGCAGCATCACACAAGAAAGAAACGCCAAATATTTCCAGCGAAAAATTCAATTTATCATTCATTTGCTGATAAAATCAATAATATAACTACCCTTCCACCTAATAAACCGATTTCTTCCGGAACATTGCTTCACAACACCAAACCACAACAATCTGCAAGTTATAATGAACCCAATCTTTTAAGCTACAATTTCAAAATATACACATTCATCCGCTCCAAACGAACACCGCGAATGGGATTCTTCCATTGCTAAGAAGAACAATTTACTAGCGCAAATTTGACACAGCGACAACTCAGACGAAGAAATCCACATGTCAACATAACGAACCTTCCTCTTTCATGGCAACGCAGTTAAGTAAAAATTTCAAAATTTTACAATGGAACATCAAAGGACTTCTTAATAATTTTAATGAACTCCGTATACTAATAAATGATTTTAGCCCCTCGTTTACATCTCTTCAAGAGACACACTGTAGGAATTCTTTTAAGCGAATTTCACCCAAACGTATATTGGATACTAACAAAATTTCTGTTCAAAACAAGATGATGGTGTCTTTATAAAAA
Organism: Glossina brevipalpis; assembly: GCA_000671755.1. NCBI lineage: Eukaryota > Metazoa > Arthropoda > Insecta > Diptera > Glossinidae > Glossina > Glossina brevipalpis. The sequence continues at coordinate 460,388 of KK351136.1, read as the reverse complement.
CTAACATTCCCCACAAACGGGTTAGGTTCAATTCAAATATACAGGCCATAGCGATACAAATTACCTTGAATATAAAATTTAGTGTACTTTCACTTTATATCCCACCTTCACAGCCGTTTTCCGAGCAAGATCTTTGCAATCTATTCGGGGCGCTTACTCCTTCTCTGATTATATGTAGTGACTTCAGTAGTTGGAATACTATCTGGGGCTCCGCAAAAAACAACTGCCGTGGTACTATCCTGGAAAAAGCCCTTATTCAAAGTAACCTCTGCATTTTAAATGATGGAAGCACAACACACTTTTCAACTCGTCGCACTTTTTCGCACATTGATTTCACATGTTGCTCTCCATCACTTCTTCCTTCAGTCTCCTGGTCTATTTCCGATGACCTAAATAACAGTGACCAGTTCCCAATAGTAACCAGTCTTACTGTTTCCAATCCCTTGGTTAGACCCGCAAAACAAGTTAAATTTCTTCAGGACAAAGCAGATTGGGTTAATTACTCAAAACATACCGAATCCTTGCTTAATGCAAGACCTTTCAACGGGAACTGCAACCATGACACAGCCGTTATGACTAAATCCATCCGGACGGCTGCTCATCTCTATATACCCCAATCCAACGGGGAATCCAAAGGAATAAGGCTTCCATGGTGGAACCACAGGCTTTCATTATTGAGAAAAAATAAAATGGATCTATGGCATAACTTTACAAGATATCCAGGTGATAATCATTGGCCAACGCAGAATTTGGGAGAGAGCTACGTAAATCTAAAGCACTCAGTTTTGAACTCTTCCCCAGAACAATTCTCAGAAATACGCCAATGAGAGTGTTATGGAGTAGAATCAACAAGCTAAATAAGAATTCACACTCTAATGAAATTTCTGCCATTTGCACTCCCAACAGTACTTTAAGTGAAAGAAGTGAGATTTCCAATAATTTTGGAAAAATTTGGAACGATTACTCGTCTGATTGTAACTTCTCCAATGAATTCATTAGAAATAAATCAAATCCAATTTCTATATCAAATGCTGATCAATTTTAGAACTTGAAAGCCAAATCTCCAAATCTAAAGGGAGAACACCAGGCCTGGATCGGATCTCATAATAAATGATCGGTATGCTCTCTAGCCCAAGTAAAAGGAAATTACTTGACCTATACAACACCATATTTTTCACTGGTCATATTCCCAACATGTGAAAGCTTGCGGCAGCTGTTCCAGTACCAAAAACAAAAAATGCTTCATTAGTATCCGACTATCGCCCAATTTCGTTACTATCTTGCCTCTCT
>KK351136.1:438262-454596 GCA_000671755.1 Glossina brevipalpis | reverse complement strand
AGAGGCATAAGGATTATGTGATAAATCCGTTTCTTCATCAGCTTCTTCAGCCATACCCCAAGAACAACCATCAGTGCGTGCTCTTTCTTCTGCTTCAGTATTTTTCCGTTCCCTTTCTAAAGCCAACGCTTCCAATTCTTCCTGTCGTTTGATCTTTAATTCCGTTACGATAAATCAGACTCGGGTTCTTCATCTTCTACAGGCCCTTGTAATATGTAAGATCTCGTGCTAGCTAATGCTAGTGCTCAATTAATTTCTCTAGTCTAAGAATTAATTTGATTGAACTAGAAAATATAATAATAATAATAATAAATTATAACTTCAGAAGAACGAAAGTTAAAAAAAGAGGAAAAATTTGACGGTGATTGATGACAACGATGTTCATGATAATGACGTTCCTACAAATATACAAATCTTTTTCGCTTTATTTTGAAATTACGTTTCAGATTTGGCTTTGGATTAAAGAAGAACACAAATCTAATCATTAGAAAAAGTAATTTTTAAAAAAATCCTGACTAACTTACGAAATTTTAATAACTTGCAGGGAGCTTCTAAACAAACAAAGACAAGTACTACCACACGGACAATAAAGCTGGCTTAATAACTTTAATAATGAAGGGCAAAAACACAATCGAAGCAAAAACAGAATCAAAAATAAACGAAGGAAAGTTCGAAAATTGTACATTAAACGAAGTCTTGGGTAGACATCCAAGAAAGGCTTTGCTGAGTCAGGCAAAAAAAAAAGAATATAATAGTAAATAATATATATTTTCTGCCCAGCACCTTTATCTTAAGTAAACTTAAAAAAAGGACTAACTTTCAATACTCTGTAATATTAAATGTGCTCGATTGATTTTTCTCATTTTTGTAGTAGTCACGTGGCAGTTTTTATTGCGTTTCTGATCTAGTTTACGAGTAATGAGCAAAAACCCAGAAGGTAGAGACGATATTCATTTTGCGCATATTGGCATGTCCTTTAACTGATAAGGCCCATTTTTAATACCAATTTGCGTGTAAGAACTTCCGATATTTATACAAATTTGATTTCGATATCTTGATCTTTGCATTCAGCAGATTAGTTCCGCACGGACAGACGGGCATTCTTAAGTCGATTTTAAATTTAATGCTGATCAAGAATATATGTTATATGCTTGATGGGTTTTATGAACTTCCCTTCGGAGTGTTGCAAGCAAAATGAATACATGCACATTCTCTGATGGGTATAAAACGATATCTCACAGCTTTTAAGAAGAGTGCTTCATAATTTATCTGCAAAAACGAGACAGAGCGAGAATGATCAATAAATTTCGATTACGTTTTAATAAATCCTTAAAGGAATCGTTAAACAAACGTTCAACGCGTGTGTTCATATATATTTTCTTTCTCACGCATAGCGGACTATACTATTTATAATTTTATTGAAACTTCGTTCAGATGCGTAATCACAATACGTATACAACGAGCATCTGTAATGCTGTACTGCTATTAGATAGATGGTTACTAATAAAATCAAAAATGTTTAGTGCGATAAACCAGTATATCATCAAACATAGAGATCTAGGCTTTCCACAGTCCTTGCATATTTCGTTGTTTATATGATTGGCCCATTTTATTATTGCCCTTACATACTATCAAAACTCATGCCAAGGTTTTTTAATGTCTCAACATCATCTTCAACTTCAAACAGCATTAACTCGGCTTTGATGCTGGCTTATAAGAAGATCGTTAATTTGTAATAAATATAATATCGGACTTAGAATAGATTCCTAGCCAACATTCGTCGCTTTACAACAAGAACTTCAGAGAAAACATAATCGGCACACAAACCGCTATCGGCTTAGAAGATGTAGTAGTAGGAAATCACTATGAGCAGAAGATATATAATTTTCTTGCTCTAATGCGGACGAGAGATTCGAGTCAAATGTATTGTTATGATCTAAGAGAACCAGAAATGATAAATCCCTGTCTAGTGTATATATGTTCTATACAACGATGTTATCGATCGCTGATGCGGAATCTGTATTGACAGAAACCAAATTGGCTATTGGATCTTAACAAGTTTATCTAAATAAAATTTGAAACATGAATATGTAATAATCTTTCGAAAACTTCTGTTAGAAAAAATAAATTAATATGTGTTCGATATTCACTTCGATTTTGCAAGAAAATAAACTCAAATAACAGCAAAAAAATAGCGATAGCTGATCGGAGGATTGTCTTATTAAGAGCAGATTAGTCAGGCTAAAGTTTCTTGATCGAGTTTTGGTAAATGGAAGAAGAATTTCGTCATGATATCTTGAATTCCGTAAAGATAATTTTACTTGCATCGAACCATAACGTGTTTTTATCGTCCATGTTAATTTTACAATGTTTGCAATATTAATGCTTCGTCTGTATCACGACTATTTGTGGTTTAGGTATTCTAATACTGTTCACCATTCTTAAGGGTTTAACGGCACTATTTTGAGAATTAAGTAGAAAAATAAAATCTGCCGCAAATGACGCTTATTCGGCATAAAGCTTGATATTTTCGCAAGAAAAATTTGTCTGATGCTCATGCGGAGTCACTAAATCTTCAAAGTTATGTTTTTACCAGATGACCAAATTTACAGCAAACAATTTCAACATAACCTTCTGGTGAGACCGTCTTTTGTCAAATGGCGGTAATTTGTTTGTATTCCTAATATTTAAACATTTCTGTTTGATTAACTTCTGTTTTTCGTACCACCACGATGGCAAAGCTTCAAATAGTAAAGTGAAATTCGACAAATTCTTATCTTAAGTCCATAGATTAATTGAAGTAGTATTTTACGCTGCCGCAAACACGATTAGCGAGGGCTATCAACAATCCGTGCAAATGCACTTATGACTTTCTCGATATTTTAATATTTCTTTGTTATATTTTTAAAGCGATTTTGGGTCTTTGTTTTTTTTGTTGTCGTTATAGCAGAAATTGAATAAATTTGAAAAAACTAGTGGTGGCAGGAGCTGGGCTGTTACGTTTTTGTGCCCTGACTAGCCCAGGCGCCACGCGCTATAGACTTAAAATAATGAAGAAAACAAAATGAATAAATGAAACCCTAAGGAAAGCCAGAGTCAGTCCGTCATGTCTGCTGAAGTCGGTCCGTCTGTCTCCGTCCTCCGTACCCTACGCTTCCGTTGAACTTACATCATGATCGGCCCCGACCGACCAATTCCCAGCACCACAATGGACTTTATACCCTACTCATAAAAGTAGGTATATACGCGGACGTTACAAACTTTACGATCACATTACTTGCTAATATGGTGAAATTTTTGCATTTGACACAAAAAACGAAAGGTCTGTTATGTAATTTTCTATAACGCTTTCTGTCCTGCAATGCTGTCCTGTCAGACGTAGCGAGAATAAAATTAGTATCACTTTAAAAAAATTTTCATGAGGATAGAAGCATAAACGAACGTTTATTTATAAAGATTTTTGAAAATAGTAAAAAAAAATATATGTAAAAAAATTAGACATTTCCACAATAAATTTTAATTTGTATGCATACCACTGTTTTATTATTTGCTCAATTCTCCCAAGATGAAACACATAAAATAAGAAGACTGAGAAAAGAAAGTGTTTATGTTTGAATCTATCTTTCGTTCCTTCCATTAATTCAATTAAATCGCTTATAGTTTCCCTTTATTTGTTCATACCGATCTTATATGGAACAGATTGCAGATATAATAATAAAACTTCAACTAACTGTAGAAAAGCAACGAAAGAAAAAAACGCAATATGTTATTATCAAAATTTTAATTAGAGCGCCAAATGAACGTAAGCGTTCATCGCCAGCAATTTCTACTCTATTTATAACTCTATAATTTTCTCCTCCTTGAGGCAGTCATTGCCACCTCCTCACTTGGTTCGTCTCTTTCTTTTTCAGGGATAATCTGTTGTCATTCAATTTTCTTTTTCGTCTTTTATTTGTTGTCTGTCGAAACCTACCGTGAATAAATAACCAATGACAAATAAAACACAAATGCGAATTTTGTTAACTGACTCTTCGCCACTTCATCGCACTTTCAGCAATCCCAATGAATTGAGCTTGTTCCTTAACTCATGCCACGATCGTTGAAATTACAATTTTTGATTGCTTAAATGAAATCATAAAATTAAACAAAAAATATTCACATATTGTAGAACAACTTTTAACCTTATAATAGAGAGATTAATGTGTAAAATAAAAATAAAATCTAATTTTCTCCGTGCGCACGAATACAGTTAATCGACTTCTTTATTTCATGATAATCTTCTAATTCTTTCATTTGGATAAAATTGTTGCCACGAAACCTTTATATAAATCATAAACACTACATTTTGGTGTAGATTTCTAAATCTTCCGTACGAGGAAATTTAATTTGAATTAGTTTTTAGGACATTTCCAAGCATTCGGCTCTAACTTCTTTTCATTTTTTTTGACGTCACCTGGTAAAAAATATAAAATATCATTATCTTCGAATTGAGATCACGTCTATTTTATTTTACTTACATTGCCATGGAATTTTTGCTAATCCCCTGAAATTAAAGATAAATTTCTTGGAAAACACTTACGACCATTATTTATTTTTGAACTTCCAATGCATTTTATTTAATTTTAAACCGTAACTGTGGCTGAACTGTTAAGAAGTCACTCTATCAAAGTCAGTACATTGCGGTAGATTTTTTCATAAATGAGAAACACCAACGAGCCGGTAGCCTAAGCTGCTAGTACTCTCATCTCTCTAATCTAAGAATTAATTTCATTAGTCTCTAGAGTATAATAATAATAATAAGAATATTTAGTTTTAATATCTCACACAAATTTTGTATAATTTTGCTTTTATTTAATTTTGTGTTTGTTTTTGTTTTCTATAAACTAGTTTCTTTTTGAAGAAAATTGAAGAACATCAGTTTGTCTCTTATTAATGCACAATAAATGATAACAGCGATAGCTACGGTTAGAATGGGACCTAATGCTAAAAAATTGCAGTTTCAAATCTGATCTCAAAACCAAGCGAACGATAGTAAAAAGTTATATATTTACCATCCTATCATAATTGAAAAAAAACAAAACCTGAGAAAGAGTGTAAAACCATGACACAAAGAAAGAGAGAGAGAGAGAGAGGTAGAGTAAGCAGACTAAAGCAGAGTATGGACCATAACAAGAGATAAGACCAGGCTAAAGCTAACACTTACGTCCGAACACGAAATTATAATGCAAAAGTTAATTATTGTTCCAATTCACTGTTACACTCGTTTAATTGATATAGGACGGTTCTAATATAAATTCATAACACATTTTGTTTTATGTACGTGTTCGCCGCCGTTTAATTGTATATTTGAACTTATTTATACTGACGCTGGTAACCGTTTTGTGCTACATAAGCTAAACCAAAATGTCAAATTTATTGATCACTTAACTGTATAGCACGTTTTCTACAAGTATCTACTACTCGTATATAGATATCCTTCAAATTTCTGATAAAATCGCTCGCTTGTTGCATTCTTCTCTTATATCGATTTCCGCAACATTTCGCTTTTATGGCTTTTTATGTGGAAGTTGAACGATAAAGCAGTCACGCATTTTATATTTATTTTAGGTTTATGTAATATACGAAGAGAGAGGGAATAATATTACATTTAGACACGTTTTATTGCCACAAAAAGCTTTTCGTATGCAAAAACGATACGTAGTTCGCAAACCTTGAACAATCATTCATTCTGTTTCATATGCACTCACAATATTCCAGATACACTTGTATATATATATACAACAGAGACTGATGTAAATGTGCTTGCCTTCTAAGGAATTTCAAAATTTAATTAAACCAATTTTTCTTTCATCATTATTTTTGTCTGCTGAAAAAATGCCTTTTCTTAGATGCATAGATACTTTAACAACTTATTTAGCTTAACATTTGGTAGAAAAATATCTTCGTTTTTGTATTTTTTTGTACTTCATATCAAATTTATATCGGGATTTATATTTAATTTCTAAGGAAAATTTCAAACATTCATAGGTTAATATTACTTCTACAGGCGTCAATAAGTCATGATTTTAATTACAATTTCATCAACAGATGCACAAATCCAAAAAACATTAAAACTAAAAATAATCTTTAACATTAACAATGAAATTTAATATCGAACGTTCATGATAATGCTGTCTTTAACCAAATAAGCCCAGCCATTAATTAAGTGACACATTAACGTAATTCATTGACCGAGCGAAAATCAAACGATTCTCTAAAGTTTAAGCCGCAAAGTCATATAAATTTTCTAGATTGTAAGAAGTTTTTAGATAAACAGCAAATTTGCAAATAATTCACACATTGCCTATCAATGTTAAGTACAAATTTTCGACTTCTTTCGAAAAAAATTTTTGTTCCTCTAAGTAGTAAGAAAGGATGGTCGTCTGTTTTTAAAACTGATCTCTCAAAGTCAATTAAAAAGAGAAAAAAATTGTGAATTAAGTAGGTCACATTCAAATAATCAGTAAACTTTTACAATTTCAACAGTTTTCGTAGAGGAGCTTGTTTACGAAAACATTTCATATAAACAGATTACAGAATCATTTTATTAAATAAAAACACTGAGGATACGAAAAATTATTTGCTCAAATCCTTGCGATATCCTAAGAATCTGCGTGATAAGTCGCTCAGAAAATGTCAAATAAAGTAGCGAGATTGGAATGCTTTGTGTAGCGCACAGAAACAGAAGTTTTTTTTAAACTTGTCTGGGATTATGGACATTTTTAAAGAAAACTTAGCTGTAGTCTCCAATATTGGGATGAACTTTTATTGTGTTTTATATTTATCACATTATTAATGTATTAGACTTGACTGACATATCGGTTTTCAAAACCGTAATCGTTTTAGCAATATACCTATAGAAGAATAAAAAACAAGAGAACCAACATTAACTTCACACATACGCATTAGTATCTATTTCATTTTAATTCATCATTTTTCTAGCACTTACAATATGCATGCAATATGCAACATTAAAAAAAAATATTTATTTTCCGTTGTTTACTTTTTTAAAAAAAATATTTTTTTTATACCCAAGAAGAAATCTCCAAAAATCTTATAACGTATTCTCGATCGGTATCAAGATCAAAGATGTGAAGACAAATTCAAATTTAACCAGCAAAGACATTTACCAATAACATTAACACAGCTCTGTAAAAGGATTAACGTAGATCTATACAGAAATTAGCCACAAGCTATTGTTGGATTTGGAAGCCTACTCCGTCCAAATTAAGATACCTAGGAGAGATTTGTAAACGCCATGTGAATCTCTATGAAACAGGCTTTAAAATTATATAGAAAATTAATCCGCTTCTTTAGTGAGTTCCTTTCAATAAATGCTTGAAAATCGATATGTTGACGATAGTCGACAAGTCAAATTAGTTTTCTTGGCCGCAAAAATGAAGATTTCGGGGCTTCAACTTTGGGGCAAACATTGAAAATTTTTGCACGTACGTCGCGTCTACAATATAAATTGAAAACACCTCTACTTTTTGAGCGTTTTGCTCACTACTCATGGACTAAATAATAAGAATTTCCATGCTAATTCATGAAAATAGAAAAAATCTTGACGTATTATAGACAAAATTGAGCTTTTTTACACTTTTTTTTAAGATAAAGGTGACAGATGATGTTATAATTTTAATTTTACAAATTATTGAATTGTTTTTCATCATTGAATTGTTGCTTCTATGTTTTTCTAAATGTGTTAATGTTATTTTGTGCTTAGTAAGATTAAAAAATCGTTTTTTTGATTGTCTTTGATTTTACACCATTTTCTATGTTGAAATTTTTGACGAAATTTGATATACTGACGTGCTTTAGCTCAGGAACACTATTGAAAATAGATTCTATCGGACCATTTTTACTGTTATTACCTATATAACGCACCATTTAAATAGTGTCTTTATATCAAACAAAGAACAATTTCTAATATTTTTCGACAAAAAACGAAGGAACTAATACTTTAACATGTAAAATAAAAATAAAAAATTTTGATCGAGCCCAGGCACTGTATGTGGTAAAAATGTCTAATTTTTAATAAATCGTGATGCGTGATTTGACACGAAAATTAACTCTACTAGTTTTGAGTGTGTAGATATAATTTATGGACCTCTTCTAATATAAGTGTTCACGTCGAAAGTTGTCCTTTATATGACAAAAAGGTCCGATCTTTAATATTTCATGATGAAAGTTGTCCATGATGTTGTTGTTGATGTAAAAATGAAATGCGCTTAGTTTGGACTACGGAGATCTATCGCAGTTATGCGATAACAAAGTCTACTTTTTCGTATTTCATGAAAGAAATAGTTAAAGAATAAGATATCTGATAGAAAAAATAAATTTACTAAATTCGACAAATTTGAATCACTTCAATTAGCGCTTTAGGCACGTTTTTTCCATAAGGAATCATCCCGTGGAAAACATGCTTTGACATGGAAACGATATATAATTTTATCCCGAAAGTAAACGAGGAATTGCATAAGCCAAAGGGATGTTGGGTATTTAAGGATCGGCCTTGTCCAACTACACTGTTTTCATTTGTTTTTTTTTTAGTATTTTTTTTATATAGTTTTTTTGTGTTTTATATATAAATAAAAAAAAAAAAAAAATAAATTATCTCTTGTGGTCGTTTTTATGAGGAAATTTTATTTTATATATTTCTCATAAGCCGCAAGCATGACAAAAATAGATGACACACGGGCAAGGGAAAGAACACACAGACGAATGAAACGTAGGCAGACGAAAGAGACGGCTCATTGTGCTTATTTGTGGATCCTACAAAGTCATCAATTAAGTCTTGTACGTCCTCATCCTTCGGCAATGAATATAAAAGTTGACCGCTCACGTACATTACTATAACAGAATATATATATATAGGCTAGAATTTTAAAACATAATTGGTGATAACTTAAAAAGTGTAATAGATAATAAAAGAGTTGGTATTTGCAACTGATCGCATATATACATTTTTTATTTGCTTTCTCTTGCGAAGATAAAAGGAGTTTTGATTAAAATTACAATATATATTATATGTAAAAAATTTCAATTTGTTTTCATATATAGTACGAATTACCTCTGAAATAATGTTGCCCACCGATTAGGGTAAATTATATGAATAGTATTTAATTCTAAATATTTGTCATTTCTGGCTATGTGAAGGAAAACGTCTACTTAAATACTAAATGTTATGTGCTAGTGAAAGTAATTCATGGCATTAATTAATTCGTTTAAGAAAAGGACGAAGAGTTTGTTTACCGGTCTTTAGAATATATTTTTTAACAAATTTTCATTGCAGTTATTAAAAATATACCGAAAAATTTAACTTAAAAATGTTATGCTTAAATGTCCTCATCAATCATAAATCAAATTTTAAGTGGTGTAAGAATTCAAATTGGATATGCGAAAGCTCTGTTTAAAGTGGCTGCCGCGCGAGTTCACGATCGACCAAAAACAACAACGAATTGATGATTCTAAGCAGTGTTTGCAGCTGTTCAATCGTAATAAACCCGAATTTTTGCGTCGATATGTGACAATGGATGAAACATGGCTCCATACTCTCACACCGGAGTCCAATCGACAGTCAGCCGAGTGGACTGTACGTGATGAAGAGTTGCTTCACTAAAAATGCTATAGCTCACATACTAATTGTGCAACAGCTGTCAAATTTATACACGTGTCTTTTGAAGATTAGGGCTAACTAAAAATCGTTTCGATTTAATACTAGTAGCGTCAAATGTGCGTCAGCCCACGAAATTTCAGCCCACCTGATATGCTAAAAGAAACGCCACTATGTACCATGATTTAATTTAATAAGTAATTGCTAGTCGCTAGGTACTCCCATCAATTATACTAACCTGATATAATGATAGATTATGTTGTACGAATAATTTGCTTTTATGATGTAATGCTCTTATGGGTAATGTGTCCAGTGTGAAATTGTGAAATAATTTGCAACAAATATAATCAGTCAACAAATCAACGATATGGGAAGAATTATAACAAATAATGACAGTTTACCAAATCGTAACAAGACTTTCAAAAAAAAGTAAAATAATTAAACGAAAACATTTATTAAAAGATACGAAAATCAGTGGACAAGAAACGTTTCTGTGTTATTATAAAAAATTTTCAGCCATTCTCTGGTTATGCGATGCCTACACGGATATAAATTGAACTATTTTACTAAACGATGTTTAGATTAGTTATTCTTTACGTTACAAATATACAAAATTAGTATTAAATGATTTTTTTTAGTAAAGGAAGAAGTCAACGAAAACGTGACATGAAATTTGCAGATTTTTTCGTATGAAAACCTTCGTGATTGGATAATCTTTTAAATTCACCTCTAAAGCATATGGTAAGCTAAATATACCTACTTCGCTTCGCAATCAAATTTTTCATATTTTATGATTTGCAAGCAAATCATCGACAAGGGGCACATTTGAATGATGTTGTATTTCAGAAACAACGTAACGAAATAGTAATGGATGCATAAATCCAATTCACACGGTACCTCTCACTCGACTCCTTGAAGAGGACTTCGATCAACACCAAATCTAAACTGTGATCAATGTTACTACTACTTAGAGTTCAAACTATTCAAAACTGTATTATATATACTATATATATTGACATGATAATGATAAAATAAATGATAGAGAACGGATCATCATCAAACATTAGTCCACTACAAACGGCATCACCTACGTTCGGTTCTTGAAAATCTCGATCAACATCGACTTGGAAACTGCTGTCAGAACTTTTACTGGTTTCAATTCGAATTACTCAAAGCTGGGTTGTCTCTAATACGTAAGACAATAAAAGAATAATGACGGATAAATAGATCCAATCCAAAAGGCATCATCTACATTCGGTTCTTGAAGAAAATCTCGATCAACATCGACTTGGAAACTGCTGACAGAACTCTGTGGATCACCTCCTCTGCCTTCGGCTCCCAGGGTTATGGCAGGAACTCAACAATCTTCCAAACCCTGGAGCCTGTCAGAATAAGAAAGCGGAAAAGGCGCTGCCCATGATAATCCAGCCTCTCTAACCGTCTTCCGGAGCGGCCCTGCCGGATCTCCATCTCCACCCGGAGATCCTCAACCCCACGGCGGACGTCAAATGGCAGCTCATGAGGCATGTATTGGCGTCGTCCTCCCGGCCTTTCATTATTCGCTACGGGAGCCTGCCCTCGGCGGCGGACAGCTTCCGGACTCTTTGGTCGACCACGGACCTCGGGCTTGTAGCTTCTAGCTAGCCGCAGCACATATCGGTCTCCCGTACGGGTGACTGTCAGGCGGTACCAGCCCCCTCGGAACTCCAATTCCCTCTCCACGGTACGTGAGCGGAGTCGGTTAGTTCGCTCCATTTCCCTGAAGTCGCGCCGCGCGGCCGCACGAAGCGCATCGGGGACGTCTACATATCGCCTCTCCTCGTATATCTGCAGTGGCGGCTCCTCGACTCTGACTTCCTCCCACTTACGGTAGGAATAGAGTCGATCATGATGACGATACACCTCGTCTACCCATTCGGAGTCGAACGAAGAGTCGGTGACTCGGGACAGATCCTCCCCGCTCTACTCCGTCATATCGGCTGGCTCCGTCTCCTTCTCCGTCTTCCTTGAGGCGCAGGCACTCCAATGCCTCGGCGACGGGCCCCTCTAGTTCTTCTGACCGCTCTGCTGAACGGGGGTCCTCTGTGACCTCGGCGGTGGGCTCCGTCTGGGTAGCGATTGTTGCCGACCACTTCGGTGGCTCGCTCCCCGGAACCTCTTGTATGACTACCCCTTCTGGCTGTAGCCGCTCGTCCCACACATCTGGATAGATGGCGACGACCGCCCCAACGTAACGAACTTTTGAGCAGCCGTCCTCCCTCCAGGCCTTAGTCACGACCCCTTTGAACTCAAGGTTGGGGGTCATCTCATCTCGCCATTCCGAGACGCTCGTCCGGCTGGCACCCCCTTCGGGTCCAGCAGTTTCATCTGCGCCCAACTCCCGAAGGCGACCCTCGACTTCCTGGAGGAGTGCTTCTCGATGAGCCTCTCTGTCCGACATCGTGACTAAAATGATATAGAATGGATTAGTGAGTTTAAATGGTATGTGATAAAAAAATTATTCAAAGCTACGTAAACATGTCAGTGATTAGCTGACACCTCTCCTTCCTGTGGAGTCACACTCGAGCCCACAGCCATGGCCTTCAAGTCGGGCACATGTGCGGTGCGGCTTCCTCCGTCACCCTGTAATCTGACAATCACTCGTGAGATGTACTCCTGGACCCTATATGGTCCGACATATCGCGGTGCTAGCTTGGCAGCAAACTTCTTAGCTGCTTTTGAGAGCGGATGATGCTTGACTAACACATAATCTCCTATACGCGGCATCCACTTGCGGCGGCGTAAGTTATAGAATCGCCTCTGCTCTTGACTGCATCGTTCCAGGTTCCTTCGTGCCATCTTCGCGATTCGTGGAAGCGTGCTTATTCTCTCCTTCGACGTCTTTCCGGGGTTAACGCGGCCTGATTCGCCCTCTTCATACAACATGTTCGGCAACCTCAGCTCCCTTCCAAAAGTTAAATAAGCTGCAGATAATCTTATCGCATCCGATGTGGCTGTATTTATAGCCAAACTAATTTCGGGAAGTAACTCATCCCATCTCGTGTGGTCTACTTTGCAAAATTGAGCGATGATCGTCTTCATCGTGCGGTTGATGCGCTCAGTAGGGTTTTCATGTGGCGAGTACGGTGCGGTGAGCCTATGCTGTATTGCCGCTCCTTCTAAATAGTGCCGGAAACCTCTACTGTTGTATTGGGTTCCATTATCGGTTAAGACACGTTTGGGAACTCCAAAACGTCCTACCACTCGCTCCCGAAGGGCTCGAATCAATCCTTCAGCGCTGGCCTTTCCCATGGGGAACAACTCAGTCCACTTTGTAAATTTGTCCATTTGTAACTCGGTATGCATTTCTCCAGCCGGCTTCTGTTGATCAACCTTGTACTCCTGACAGGTTCTACATTTACGGACATATCTTGCAATCTCCCGATACATCCCTGGCCAATAGTAGCGCTGACAGACTCTATATGCTGTCTTCCTAATCCCCATGTGACCATCGGTAGCATCATTATGATTCTCATTTAGTACCCTTGTTTTCAAGTAGCTCGGCACGCATAACTTCCAAGGCGTACTATCATCTTCTGATATATTGCTAGGGAAATGCCGGTACAGTCTCCCCTCAAGCATCGTGTATTCTGGGCTTGCACTTGGATTTTCGATAACCTCCTTTACCTTTTTATCTAGCCAGTTACACCTTCGTTCCTGTGGATTCACCAACTCCACTCTCTTTGCCTCCTCCGTAGAGGAGGAGTCGTATTGCTGTAACTCCAGTACCCATCATGCTATCCTACCGAACGGATTTTCGATGGCGTCTAACCACTTCAGTGACAAGTGATCCGTGATCATTACAAATTTATAACCTTTTAAATATGGTCTCATCTTCCTTATTCCATACAAGATTGCCAAGCATTCCTTTTCAGTCACGGAATGATTCTTTTCAGCCGGATTCAATCGTCTACTGCAACATCGCTTGCATCAGTCTGCAAATAGAATAATTCAGAGAAATCCGGACAACTCAATACCGGAGAATCAGTTAATCGGTGCTTTAACAATTCAAACGCCGTCTGTTGGTCTTCTATCCACATCCAGTGTTTTCCTTTTCTTACTAGTTTATTCAATGGTTCGGCTATCGCGGAGAATTCTGGAACAAAACGTCGGTCCATGACGCCATACCCAGAAATCTCCTAACCTCCTTTACATTCGTCTGAGCTGGAATCTCGTTTACCGCGATCGTCTTTTCCGGGTCAGTGTGCAACCCATGGGCACTAATAATATGGGTTAAGTGTCGAATCCTATCCTTGATGATTTCGCACTTCTCGGCATTGATACGCAGCTTCGCCTGACGGAGTCATCGGAACACTTCCTTCAAGTTCACAAGATGCTCCTCAAGGGTTCTACCAATGACTATGATGTCGTCTAAATCCGCGAAAGCATGCGGTTCCATCTCGGGACCAATCACGGAATCTAAAGTACGTTGGAAAGTTGCTGGTGCTGAGTGCAAACCAAATGGCATAACTTTCCATTGAAACAGGCACCTTCCGGGCACCGCAAAAACAGTATATTCTTTGCTTTTCTCTTCCAGCGGTATCTGCCAATATCCATCACGTAAATCTAGGCTGCTTGTGTAGCGAGCCTCACGAAGGCGATCCAATATCGCCTGTATTTTTGGCAGTGGATATGCATCTGGGGTGGACCTCTGGTTTAAATGACGGAAGTCTATGTAGAGTCTCCATGTTCCATTTCTTTTCTTGGTTAAGGTGATCGGTGAAGAGTAAGGACTCTTTGATGGTTCGATGTGGCCTTGCGCCAGCAATTTATTCACCTTGGTACCAATCACGGCTTGCATAGCCGGATTTCGAGTCGTGTATCTCATCTTGAATGGTCGATCGTCGTTCAGTACAATCTTGTGTTGGGCTATATTCGTTGGCCTTGCACGTCCGCAAATTTTTGTAGCTCAAGTTATACGAAGCTTTCAACATATTCCTTTTCGTTATCCCCTTGTTCTTCATTAGTTCGTTCGTTCTCCTCCGGCGAAGGTTCAGCATCCAGCTGCTCGATGATGTCTTCTTCGCTCCTCCCAGAGGTGACCTCCGTCTTCTCCTGGATGACCGGTTCGGGATGTATTCTCTTTTTGGATACCTCATGTTTCGTTGGACTGCCTGATAGGTCTTGGACTGCCGTTTCTTTCATTGCATGACACTGTGGACTGTCAATCTGCAACCGAGCCGTACACGACGCTGTCTTATTCGCGTACGTTATAGTTGTCCCAAACGCTTGTAAGAAGTTATAACCTAAAATTACCCCTTCTGTAGCTCACGGCATTATTACCAGTTTCAGCAGCGTCATCGAATCTCCAAATTGTGTAGGGCAAAGTAACGAGCTATCTGCGAACACTTTGGTACCATCTGCTAATTGCATCTCTGCCAGGTGTGGCATTTGTCGGTAACGCCCTTGAATTTTCTTTGCGAAGTCCTCTGTAATGAAACTAATTGTTGCGCCTGTGTCTACCGTGGCGGTAGTTGGTATTCCAACTATAACTACCCTGGCTGTCAAACGACTCGTCTCGAACTGCAATCCTGTCCATTCGTTATCTTCTGGTGGGTTGATATTTTGCGGTGGAGATCTTACTGGTGATACGAACTGTTTTTGGGGCCCACAGCTCCCCTTGGACGGTGGGCTCTCCGACCGTTTCCCGATCATCTCGGTCCGTTGTTATTATTGGGCTGTGTCTCCTGCATAGCTTGTCTTCGCTGACAGCATTCTTCGACCTTAACTCCGTGTTTTCCGCACATACTGCAGAAAATTGGCCTATTCGGACAATTCCGCTGTAGATGTCCCCTCTTCCACTTCCACCACGATTGGCTCGGTGCCCCTCTATTCCATATGTTCCACCAATGTCGTTCGCGTTGCGCCATCCGCCCAGGATGGCGAGGCTGTTCGCGTACCACTTCACGCGTCTGATTCCCGGCCGGAATACTCTCCCAGTCATCCGTCATTTCTAGAAGTTCCCTCATATCTCGGGTGTCCTTCCTTCGGATGTACCGCAAGTGTTCAGGTTGCGCGTTGGTATAAATCCTTTCCAAGTTCTGAGCTTCGGTATCGCCCACGTGTCTCATCATCGTCTGTAGTGACAACGCGTAGTCTTTAAATGTCTCTGTACTCTCTTTCGGATTTCATCTTCCAAGTTTTGGAAATACCTAGAAGGTAGGAAGAACTGTAGGAAATCCCTCTTAAAGTCTTCCCACTCCGTCCATCGACAGTTATTATTTTTGAACCAGGCCAGCGCCTTCTCTTGTAACAGGATAATCCTTGTGGATGGTAATGCCTTTTTGTTTACCGGGTAAACCTCGGCCAAGTCCTCGACACGCTCAATAAATTGTAAAGGGTCTCGTGCCCCTCTATAATTGAGTCCCCGTTTTCGGAATATCTCAATCACTCGTCTTCCTTCTGCTGTCGGCTGCAAATGCGATGGAGCCGGACCGATCATTCTACACGGCTGGTCTCGATGTCCAGACTCACTCTGTATGATGTTCAATGGCGATGACCTCCCGGACTGCCCCTTCGGCAGATTCACCTGCAATCCCGCCTTCGGTTCGGCTATGCTCTCCGGATGTCGATCTGTGGGAGTTTGTGTGTAACCCTCCAACGGTGGAGTCGTCGCTCGTGTGGCACCGATCGCGGAGGG
>KK351136.1:427424-438162 GCA_000671755.1 Glossina brevipalpis | reverse complement strand
CTGGCCTCATGCATCTCCTGGAGTGCGAGTAATCTCGCCGCGACTTCAGGTTTATGCTCCTTGCCCACAAAACGGCCCCAAAACTTCCTTAGGTCATCCACGGTGCCTCCACTTTCTAGTTGGAACTCGTTTAAGTATTCCACTAATTCATCTTTTCGGAGCGCGTATGTCAACGTAGTTCTGATTGTGTTCGACATTTTAAATTAAAATTTCTCTCCGTATTTTTTTGATATATATATATATATATATATGAGAAGTCTATAACGAGCTCGTGATCTCGCTCCTGCGCTCGGGTAAGTCCGCGTAACCTTATTTTTTTTGTAAATTTTTCTACTCTGGTGTCCATTCGAAATGGTATAATTGCTACTAAAATAATTTATACGTGACTCACCCTTTACCTTTTTTTTATGATGACTGTACAAACCGACGTTTTCGAACTATACTCTTTGAGGACCAAAACGAAGGCACGACACACGCTTCCCTTCCCTAATTGCTGTGCGGTTACTGCAATAGACAGCGAAGGGTCGGAATGCGACCCTGTTGAAATAAAACTAGGTGGCAACGCCACCTAGCTAACGAGAAAAATAGAGCAAGTGGGGAACGCGGCCGTTTTCGCTTGCTCTCTCTTGTGCTGGATAGCGATGAAGGTTGGTCGCACGTTGGAGTTTAGTATCTTATCCGTGTGAATCCGTGATCAGAGGGTGTATCACACACACCCGGCGATGTCTTAACTGGAACACACCAGTGGAAGCTTTGCAAAAGTCTAAAGCGGTATTGAAATGCCAATATCAATAACAGTAACTTATCCACCACCTTTTTTGAATAACAAAAATTAGATCATCAGCCTCTCTTTTTTTTTAATTTGTTTGTATGATGCTTTTTTCCTTAATTTTTTTTTCCTCCACACGTGCGTGATCGTCACATTCGATCGAAACATTTTTCTGATTTCCCCTTTTTTTGTTTAACTATAATTACTTTTGTTAATTGTTTTCATTATACTTTTTCCCGTTGGATTTCGTTTCTCTTTTAGTTACCACACATATGATTTCGTCTCATTGCACACCGGCTTTTGTTCTCTTTTATTTCTGTTCATATTTCACTCAACCACTTTGTTCTTGTTGCACTCTATGTTCTATTGTTCTATTTCATTCAACCATGTTGTTCTTGTATTTATTTATTTTTTTATCATTTTGTGCCCCTTCTTCTTTTCACAATTGTTTCTTTTTTTCTTTCTTTTTTTAAAATATGGGGAGCTTTTTTTGACCTATTTGTATTATTATTATATTTTTTTTTTGGTCACCTTAAATAACGATGCTCCTTTTTCTTCACAGTAGTTCTTTTTGCACGTGTTTTTTTTCCTTTTCCTATTTTATCGTGTTTTTTTTCGATTTTTCAATAACACAACCACGATAACAATAGCGACGTATTCCTTTTTAAGTTTTGATTTATTTCTTTAAGCGTAATTTTGTTTTTGCAAATTATAGAGAGATTATTTTGAACTATTTGTATTATTATTATTACTTTTTTTCTGGTCACTTTTTCTGCTACTAGTTTTTTTTTTGGTTTATTTTTTTTTCTCTTTGTTAGTGCACTTTAGACGCTGTTTTTTCTTTTCTTCAACTATTTTATTGTTTTGTTTTGCTTTTGTTTTATCTTAGCAGCTTCTTAAGTTTTGATAATTAAATTTTTTTTTTAAATCAATGTTATTTTATTTGGCAAATTCTCTTGTCCGGACACATTTCTTATACTCTGCCATTTTCTTCTTGCAACTCTCTTCTTTTTTTTCCTTCACTGCGCACTTGCACTTACACCCGCATATCCAACTTTGTTCTTTCATTATTCTTTGTTTTTCCAACATAAATGTGCTATTATTATTTTATTTTTATTTATTTTTGTCTTTTTTTTTTACATCATGATAATCGTGCTATTATTACTATTTTTTTTTTAATTATTTTATCAATTGCCTGGACCGGCTCGCCGGATTCCAGGGGTTCGTTTTTACCTTTTCACTTTTATTTCTTGTCATTCACACGCGTCTTCCTCTTCGGAATTGAAACATCATATTTTTATAAAAATTATTAATCCAACAACTTTATTCAACAACAAAACTTAAATATATACGTCTGCGGTCTTGTCCCGAAACTTCCGTCAGCTATATCGGACCCTAGTTACGCCCTTGGCCCTCTATTGATGCGGATCCGCACGGATTATCTCTTACCATTTTTCGAAACTCGGGCTCTGCGACCTCACACGTCGCTTACCAGAACAAGAAGGGCCGGAAACCACCGCGTTCCCTACTTGTTCCGTTTGTTTTGTTAGCTAGGTGTCGTTGCCACCTAGTCGGACTTTCCCCCCAGGGTCACATTCCGACCCTACTGCAGTAACCGCACAGAAATTAGGAAGGGGAAGCGTGTGGACCAAAACGAGGGCACAACTTTGGTCCTCACAATTCAAATATGGAAAAAAATTTTGATCCAAATCTCAACCAGAAATATGTTTTATTTGCGTTTGCTAATAAACTGCCCAATAATGCCCCATACATATTTTATTGATTTAATTATTTAATGTCGAAGTTTCATAAATATCATGTTTAATTCTCTAAGTTATCATAGAATACTTAAATATTAACAAAAGATAAAATCGCACGCTTTTTCTTTAGGGACATCAAGGGAGCAATACATTGACCTTATATTAGATTAAAGTTTAAAAAGATCCTCGGCACTGTTTCAGCCACTAGGAATACTCGTAATGGAACTCGTGCTCGTGTGCTAATTTACAAAAAAACGCTCAAATCTTAGATCATTTGAGAAGGGATCGCACAAACTGATAACGTGTTTTTAGTGAATGCTCAATCGATATACGCACAATACTTATTGATCCTGACATGTCTCGAATGTCGATTTCGGTGACATCCTATCCTGTTTTGCCTATTTCGTTCTGACCATCACCCTACGTACGGGTGATATTCCCTAATAATTGATGAACATAAATAGAGGATTCGAGATTTTAGAAAAAGACTATTTAAAATTCATATCTTCAATATATCATATAAAGGGTTCCGAAAATTTTTTTCTTATATTTTGTTTATAATACTTCAGTTTCATATTTGAAATAAACATGTAAAAAACATTATAGTCAGGCGTAGTCAACTTACAAATACCCTATATTAAACGGCCTAGCACAATTCTTTATTTACTTTCGTGCTATAGATTAAAATTTACATCACATGATATTTCAAAGTTGAAACTACGCGTACAATAAAGGCTTACTTACGTACCGAAAATATATTAAATCGAAATCTTTGTCATATAAAGGCTCTTTTCATGTAGGACGTTTTATAGGAAGTGGCCGTATAAAATGTCTAATCAAATTCATTTTCAAGAGCGTTCGTCTTTGGGCCGAAACATGTTAATATCCCCAATTTCATCAGCATATCTCAAAATTATGACCTGTATATTAAAAAAAATTTTCATGGACAGATGTCAAACAGAGGGACAAATAGATAATTCGGAAAATAAGTTTGAATGGATCGATATAATAAACGATGGATCTATTTTAAGCACTTCCGTGCAAATTTAATGTATCCTGTTTAGACAGCTAAGAAATAGCTAAAAAATCACAACTTACAATCTATATCAAATATTAATCAGAAGATAAATTTTGAGCTAAATTTTTTGGTATTTGCATTGTGGCTGTGTCTATACCGAACTTTTGTAGGGCTCTAAAAAGAAACAAAATCGCTGCTTTTGAATTCTAAAGACCATAAGAGAAAGGATTTATCATATTTTTGTAAAAACTAATTAAAATAATCAATGTTATTTGTAATAGTTGGCCCCCGTCGCGTTTAAAAAAGGTAAATAATTTTAAATTTGTAGTAACATTTGATGCCAAATGTTTCGCTTTATATACATTACCAAGCATTTTAAAAAACTTATCTTCCAATAAATTTACATGATTGCTGTTATAGCGACTAGAATGCCTTTGCCGCCACGCAGGCGTAGATCGCCTGCAATTGCTTGCGGTAATGTCAATATTAAGCCATTTCTTATTAGAAAATCTATTACTATTCTCAATATTTTTCCTCCTATCAGCTTTGCCATTATCATTAATACGATGATGATCTATATCTTTCTGATGAATATTGCTAAATTGTTTTTGCTATGCGCTTTGTAAGCGCTATTTTGCTTCTTACGTTAATAAAGTATATAAAAAATTGTCGGGGAAATTTGAGTGACGTGTTATAGGGATGTTGTTAAACGTAAGTCGAAAATACATGCGACAACTTCTCGTCTCCTCCATCTCGTCTTTCCTCAAACATCATATTTTTCGAATTTTGCTAACAATCAATGTCACTCTGCTAAATATTCATAGGCAATGAAATTCTTGAAGGAACTGATCCAAAATTTTTACCTTCTCTTGTTTACTAATTAATTCATTAATTACTTGTTTTCTTAGAAACTCGTAACTTCCGTGCTTGCCATGCTTTAAGTATGGACCATTTCTTGGTTGTACCTAGGATGGCGAAGAGTGTTGGCCCAACATACTTTCGCGAACAAATAAGCGCAGCAAAGTTCGATTTTTACAATTGGCAGTTGCGTCAAGTTCAATACCACCATGCAAATTAGCGAAGGGCTCTTTGTTGCCCGTGTGTCGACGTTGATAATCAATATTTTAGTTCTTAGACCAATTTATACCAATTACTAGCTATAAATGTCTATAATGGTTTTAAATAAAACTAATTTTAATATTATTATAGAATTTTTCCTCCGTGTATTTAATTTTTCATATCACTCCGAACGTAAAAAATCATCAAATTTGTGTATTATAACCTTTCAGATTTCATTTCTTTGAATTACTTCAAAACATCTTCATAAAATAATTTATAATCTGCTTCATTCTCTAAAACGAAATTCTAATTTGCTTATTTTTGAAGCATGAAATATAATCATCCTTTAATACATGACCACGCAGTTCAGAAGAAACTTACAATAGTTTGCTCCATCGCAAAGTAATCTTAATTTATTTCATTATATGATGATGGTAAGTTGCACATAAATATCCTTATATATACGCAGTTATTTTTCCATGCGCAGTTCGCAACATGTTGACGAGTCTGATATCCTAATGAAAGAATTTACATCAAATTAATAATAACATTTTGGAAGGTTACTGATAGTAAAAACGTTATACGGTAACTCCTCAGATATTATTATTATTGTTATAATTTCTAGACTAATGAAATCAATTCTTAGACTAGAAAAATTAATTGACCTCCCAGATAAGTAATAAGTAAATAACTAGAATCAAAGCAAAAAAATCAGCTTTTTAAAATTTGTTTATTTTCAAAGGAACGCATATTCTTACTCCGAAAATAAAAATGGTTTTTCGAAAAACACATGTGTTTCTAAAGGGAACGAACATATTTTTTTTTCATAAACAGTAAAAAGTGCAAAATGTTTAGCAACATCGAAGAAACACCATATTCAGAGAGAGATAGAGAGAAAACTTTTTGTACCGTGAAGAAATATATTAAATATGTTAAACACAAAATACTTATTTTTGTGTTATTAAGTTAGTAATAACAGTTTGGCAAATGTTTTTTTAAGTTTTAGTTTATTAAACTTTGAGGACGAACAAGCAGAATTATATTATTTTTGTGTCACTCTACGTTCTGTTTAGAAAGAAAATGAATGATGTTGACAGTGTTGTTGGGTAAAAATATATTTTCTGGTACCATAGCATTGCTTAGTAAAAGAGAGGACCTACTTGCTTATAAGCTACTGATATATTCTTGATATTAGTTTATATAAAGACATAATCACAAAAGTCAAGAAACTAACTTACAATTTGACATGTATACCAAAAGAACCTAGCTCAAACTCTCAGAGAACTTTTGAAAAGCTTAGAAGTTGATGAATTAACTGTTCTTAGACATTTACATGGGGACAGGAAAGGACTAAAAGGATGAAAAATGGCTACCACACGAATATACTGAAAATGTCATTTCGGCCACATGTTGCAAAAGTTGTCAAGGATACAATGTTGCAGTTCTAATGCTAATGCCGTACCTAGCGCCTTCTAATTACCACTTGTCTAGATTGATGCGGCTTGACTTGGGTAGCACGCGGTTCTACAAAGTTGAAGAACTGCGAAAAAGTGTCGATTCATGGGTAGCCCTAAAAGATTATTTATTCTTCCGATACGGTATAGCCACGTTGCGAGAAAGATGGGAAAGAGATGTAGAAAATGATGAAAAATATTTCGATTTGTATATATTGTACCAATCTTTCTCAATAAATGACTTTTTCAAGTACAAAATGACCAACAATTTTGCAAGTACCTACTATAAATAGTTCATGTGCTTCCTATGCTTATCTTTTCATTTAGAGGCCATTACTAGACATTTCTGCGACAGTTTCTCAGTTCTTTTTCCATATAAAGGTTCTCGTACAGGAACAATTTCAAATTTTAAGAATTTTATAGTGAACATTTTTTAAAAATCGCATTATGTGAGGTCTCGATGGTCGTTTAATGACCGGTTCTGCCCAACTATAACGTGTAAGCTTTACAATGTATAATATGAACTTTTCAATATATTATAATAAAAATAAAGCCCGCGATAATTTAGCTAATTTTCTGACCTGACATGGTGATTATAGAGTTTCATTTCAAGCAAGCAAAGATTGTTTATCAAAATGTCAATCAAATAAACTCGACTCCGCATCGACTAAAGGGGAAAAAATCGTGGCGAGTCGCTTGTGGCTCTTCGTTTTCGAGTCGTTTTTTTTACAAATTATTGTCTTTTAGTTTTTCCTTGCATGATTGCTCATGCAATAGCCTATGATGACGGGATTAGATTTTCGGCAAGGTAAGGCGTATAATTGAGAAATTTGGACCGTTGATATAAACGGTCGTACTTATTCTCAAATAATTTGCACTGACATGCGGTATTTTCCTTAACAACAAGTGCATCAGATTATAAATTTTCGTTTTGCGTATTAGACAAAACTGCGCTTTAGTAATTTTGATATTGCTAATTCGGTCAACAGCTTCTATTCTGATGATTTGATTCGAGGTTAAAGCTTTCTTATGGAACTGCAGAGCCTGAAGGTTATAAGTTGATGAAGTGGACCTCCTGGAACTGTTAAAGCAATGTTTTCCTTAGACTCGAAATTTATAGGAATTTGCATTTTTTGGTCTACTACCAAAATCAATTAATTCACCTTTGCAAGGTCCGCTTAAAATACTATGAAAAAAACGTTTAGGGAATTTACTACTCAACTAACAAGGCATAAATAATTCCTACTAGGTTTCGAGGACCATATAATTCGCACAAGGCAACGAAAACCTGGCGGGTAAGCCAATGGACGGACAGTAAAGAGACAGACAACAGAATCGTTGCTCATATTTTTTTCATTTTGCCTATGATTATTCAATGCAATAGAAGATAGGCACTTTAATTCTGACCAACCTTCACATCCCAAAGGGAGACACGGGAAGATGATTAAAAAAAAACGAGTGATATACATTAATGTATTTATTCATAAGAAACAATTAAGTTTAAATATTAACGTAGTTTATAAACTCAAACTCAAAAGAAGGGCGGTACCACGTTTTATCCAATAGTCTGCCTTCTCTGAACCGGCCTTTAAATCTACCGCAATAATGTAAGACCCTGCACGCTGCGGATAATAATAGGATGGGCAAGCGTATACGCCACGAGTACGTTTCTTCATTTGTTCGACTGGTTTGAAGTGTATTACCGGCATGGGTGTGACTAGTTCCATTGGTGAAGGATCGCAAAGACATTGACTTTTCCGTATCCATCCACCACCCTCTAAATATAAATTACGCACATATACACCGCCTCCCTCGCGTACAATGCGAGCAGCGGCTGCATCTTCTTCAACAAATACGTAGAAATCCCAACCTAGTTCATCGATAGGTGTACGTGTAGCCCGAGCCGATGTCTGTAATACTGCTGTTATGAATCCAGTCGGGAAAGTATAAGCAGCCAACCAAAATAGTGTCGGCGGACGTAGCGTTCTGGCCCACTGACCGAAATGTTCTATACGAAATACTAGATCGCGAGACCAAGCAGCTAAAGGCTTTTCGGAAGCGTAAGCTATAAACATGTGGCTATTAAAAGTATTAAAATGCCATTAATTTTAAACTTTTTTACCTTTAAGCCAAACAAGTGGTACCCGACCGTCAAAGATCGATTGGTAAATGTCTTCCAATTCAGTGCTCATAACGACTAGACCTTTTATACCCTTTTGTACATCGAGCAAATGGCGCTTCATTCTACGCAAGAGAGCATTGTAACGTTCAATTTCCTGCAAGAGCACCACTTCAAGGGGCATGCGATTCAAGCCAATCAATTTAGCAGTTTGTTCGTAATTTAACTCATCCGGAGTACTGAGATATATGTCATTGGCCAATTTTAGGACTTTTGTTTCTTTACTCTCGCCAGCTGAGGCGGCTGCTTGCACTTGCATTGAAACCAAGGTTTCGAAAAGCAAACGCGTTTCACCAATCAGTGAAGCGATATCTGCATTCGGATGTTGACCAAAGGCTTCGGGTTTATCAAAATTTGGAAATTGTTGTATTTGATCCAAATATGACTGCAAATCACCATCGTGAGGTATAAAATAATTAGGCAAAGAAGACAGGCTGCATTGCAATGGAAAAATATAATTTAGTTTGAAAATGTTAAGTGGCCTTTTTTTAAACCCACCGATGTTTGGGAGTTTTTAAAGTCTCATCACAATAGAACTGGTTAATGTAAGTGGTAAGTAGACGTCGAT
The DNA here is from genome assembly GCA_000671755.1 of Glossina brevipalpis. Classification (NCBI taxonomy): domain Eukaryota; kingdom Metazoa; phylum Arthropoda; class Insecta; order Diptera; family Glossinidae; genus Glossina; species Glossina brevipalpis. Next base: position 429,355 of record KK351136.1, on the reverse strand, counting down.
CCCAATCATCAGTTACGTGTCCACCATAATTCACACCTGCTATCAAATATTTTAGCGCACCCCAGGGTGTCTCCTCGTATTCATTTAAATAAAGAAGCAGCAAGCTTTCCGACACCTCAAAATCGGAATCATTAAAACTGTATACAACATTCCAGCCCAATTGCAAAAACTTTTTCCGTTCAAGCAATATAGTGTGAAAGAAGCAAAGTGCAAAGAGCAGCTTCTTATATTTGGAAGTATTTACGGCAAGATCAAAATTTGCTGCATTGACATTATTATACAAACGCTTCATGTTTGCCTTTATGCCACGCGGAGGCTCCGTAGTCATTTTAATACCAGTTTGTAAAATTGAAATGGGAAAATCTGGATGAGGACTTGAGCTGTCATCAGTTCATCCGACACCGATTAGTTGCACCAACAAATAAATTTTATATAAAAGATGGACGGACGGCCATTTAAGATTTCATTCATCAATTTTAAAAAAGTGCTCAAATCAAAATGTTTTTTATAATTCATAAAATTTAAAACACCGTCTTTCGTTTACCTACCTAAGCCACAGACGAAAACGTTTATGTAACTTCATAGTTTGCATGGTAGCAATAATTTTATCTAATGTAGGCATCCAGCTGAGCGATAAATGGCAGTTGGCCAGGAAAACCCAATTACCATCGCGTATACCATCCATAATCATTTTAGTAGCTACCGGTGCTTGGCCTTGGCCTAAACTTAACGAAAACATGCGAGAGGCCATCTTGACTTGCTCAGCCAACGATAAAAGGGACTGCGTAGGGTCAACGCCCGGTGACAATACAAATATGAGTGGGGTCTGAGCAATGGATTCTTCGAAAGTAACTTTCAAATCGAGAACAGGTGGTTCGACATAACGTGGTCCCAAAGCATTTATAATGAATTGTGTAAGACAAAATGAAACACGATCTGCCCTCAAGCACCGCACAACACATATTTTTTGGAAATCCGTAAGTTTGTCATTCCATTCTCCCACTAAATCCTCCGTCTCGGGAGTTGTGGTAGCGTACCAAACTGAAAACGAATAAGGCTAGTGGGCTTTTAATTACCTCTTGGTATCAAACATACATACCATGCCAAGACTTAGTACTAGATTCAAATGAATCGATAATCCCATGAAAACCGGGAACTTTGTCCAGTTCTGTGATATTATCCCAAGATTGCTCATTTATCCAACCTTCAAACCATAGTACAAAAAATGCAATCTCGTAAAAGAATTTAAAAATTTACGTATCTTACCTGGTGATGGATTCGGTGCTTGACCCTGTTTATCTACGACTATACCGCCTTTCAGTATAAAATTGTATTCTTCCTCCACCAAACGACCAGCATTAGACAATATCTGAGCAGTCATATGTATGGAAAAGAGCAACTTATGTTTTTCGAATAAACCACGACAAGTATTCTTGTACATGGCGTAGGTATGGTAATCATTTATGTTACGAATGCGCTCAGCAACAATTTGGTGTTTTGGGCTTCGTTCTATAGATTGCGTGAAGAGCAATATATATGCAGCTAAAGAGAATACATACATAGGATCAATTTTGGACATATCCATAAGTACAAAAAACAGAATAGAAGCTCTTTCAGCTGCTGGCTGATATTCTTGACGTGCCATGTCTATTTCAATTTCCGTTACCTCCGCATTGCTCAGGGATTCCTTGACCAATGTCGAAGTTTGCCGAGACTTTTGTAAAGTAGCAAATAACTCATCATCCTCTAGGAGTGATCCGCGGCTTTCATTAAGCAAACGCAGTATCTCATTATCCAAATCAATAAGAGTTCGTTTATTTCTCGCTATAGTCAAAACTAGATCATCTTTTTGTTCTTCTAAAGCCGGCTTCTCCTTTCGGACTATAATACCCAAAATCTGGGCCTGCAGACCGTCCTGTTTTAAAGCAAAA
>KK351136.1:410979-426210 GCA_000671755.1 Glossina brevipalpis | reverse complement strand
CATTGGCGGTCTACCGTAAGATTTCACTTCGGCTACATCCTTTTTATTCAAAGCATCCAAAGCTTTTACAGCTGCATCAATCATTGGCAATACTACTTCTAAATCGGCTTTGGCGGTGGCCGCCAAATCTAAACAAATCACTTCTTCACGTTTTATAATCACTGCCTCAGCATCCACTTTTTCCTTCGCGTCGGTAGCCTCAGCCTTTTGGATTTCTATAACGGCAATAAACTCTTCGCATTCTGTTGCTAGCGCCTTCACCTGTTCTGAACTGATTTTCAATTCTTCAGACATCTCGCTGACTTTCTCTTGAGTTTCAGCAATTTTGGACAAACCATTACGCAACTTGTTAGCAGCTGAAGAAACTTCGAAACGCTTACTTTCCAATAGTTCTTTGAAGCCACTTACAAGTTGTAAGTAGTTCAAAGACGTGACGTAATTACGTCGTTTGACTTCCAAAAACATAACATTTGACATTTCTCTTACAGATGAATGAATGACAGAGAAAATATACGCTACATCCCGCTGTAATATATCTTCGGTGCTCTGTACTAAACTTTCACGATTCTTTTCCATTTCCTTACCCGGTACTGGTACATCTATTTTGAACTCGGACAAAAAGTTCGCGGCAACTTCTAACAAGGCTTCCTGAGGCCACATTCTAAACCAATTTGGGGTTGTATTGTTAATAAGCGCTGGGTATTGTCGTATATATGAACGAAATTCCTCCCCAATAGGGCTAATGCATAAAGCCAGATGCATATTGTCACGTACGTTTTTCATGAAAAAGTTATACATAGCTTCTGTTGTCAATTGTATGCCAGCTTTTTTAGCCGGTCGTTCTAATTCTGTTTTCAACTCTTCAAATTCATCAGATTTAAACAAATTAATTTCACCAGTGCTTAACATGTTATTGATTATTTCTAGAAAGGTACTTTCCACCACCTGTTCTCCGCTAAAAATGAAGATTGTCGGACGCTGTTTAACGCCAGTCACTTTATACAAATTCTTTAGGTCCTCCTTAAAATCTTGAGTCTTGTATTTTTTTGTAACTTCTATGCGAAAAACGCCGATTTCCAGTATGAAAGCGGCCAGCTTAACTACAACTTGTCTTCCCGAACCGCCTATGCCAATGTTCAACATATGACCTCTGGGTTGCGATATTACTCTTAGGATACGGGCAATATGTTCAATGGCCTCTTTGAAGAATACCATATTCATACGCGTCATGCCAGGGAAATTATTATATTCCATCATTTGGTTGTTGATGTATATGCGTAACTTTGCGAAATCTAAATCTTCATAATAGCCCTGTATGTTCATGAAATCTCCGAATATCGGAGATGTTTTATTTGGGCACAAACTGTGAAATGTTACTTCCATGTAACGACCTAAGACGGTATTCATTTCTTCCGAAAACCAACCCAAATCATAATCATCAATTAAGCGGTCACTGAATACTCGAAAACATTCATGTATCCATAATCGCAGAAATTGAGGTTTTTTGACTTGCGACTCAGAACTAGCACGTAATAAGCCCTGAAAAACTTTTGATATGTCCCTCAAATTAAATAGATAGTGAGACCTAGTAGGAGTGGGTAGCATGCGCACAATAACGTCATTATAAAGATTAATAGTGGCCGCAGTAATATTATGCCACATCTCCCGAATCTCATTTGAAAATATTAATAATTTTTGTTTGAGCATACTACCAAAAATGCGCATAATTACAGTCTCAGTAGGGAACGTTAGATTTAAAAGATAGAACCGACTCATAGTACGGGAGGAAATCTCTTGACGTCCGCCACCTGGAGGACCCATACCGGCCATTACCAATGTGTTAACAACATAAATTTTTTGTTGGGTTCGACGATTAAACCAATACTTATAATCTATCCATTGCCTTATTAACTCAAGTGGAGGTTGCGAGCCGTAGATATCCTTTGCTGGCATATTGAAATCATCCATGAAGCATATCATACGCTTCCCCCCAATCGGTACAAAATGGGTTTTAGTCCGTTTCTCCGTACGATTCTCAATGGACTCCTGCAAACCAGCAGCCGTAGTCTTAAGAAAATAGAACGATGTAATTTTGTCAACATTGTAGACAGCTGAGCATTTACCTGAGCCGATATATTAATAGAGAGAACAGTATACTTAGTATTGTCGCATGATTCCATAACGCTAACAGCGGTCGATGTTTTTCCCGTACCTACATTGCCCACCAGCAGCACGGGATAACCATCTTGTAACATTTTTGAAACCAAATATTCATAACGAACTGTATCCACAGTTGGCACTATGATCTTATAAAACGGTTCGCTAAAGTCATGATATTATTAAGAACGAAGAGCTTTCTCTATTAGATTTTGAACTCACTTCTCATCATATTTCCAATTATCAGAAAGTTTAGTTTCCCACGGCATAAAGCAACGTTGCCCAGGATCTACATAATAATCATAAACAGTATCTTTAATGGGGAAAGCACTATCCATTTCGCGTAAAAAAGCATCTAAACGCAAGCGACTTTCTTCATCCACAGTACCACAAACCGACCAAACTAATGAAAATAGAAACCATAACTTAGACATCATTTCTAATAGCTCCTCATTGCCCACAACAATGCCATTTTGTTTTGTTGCGAATCCTTCCAGTAGGAGACACATAGACATGACAACATTCAGTTCGTTTGTTTTGACCACTTCCTTACATCTTTGATGTTTAAAAGCGAGTACGGTATCCATAAACTCATTAAAAAATGCACGAACGTATTTTACGTATTCTGGTGGCTTTTGCCGGTCAAGCCACGATTCAACGTAAGGACGCCAACCCCAATCATGGTAGTCATTGTACACCATACCACAACGTGACACGGTTGCGGGTGATGCGACCGCCAAATCAGCCACTTCGAAAAGCAATGACACTTGGGCAGGCATAGTTATCCGTTCGCTGTTAACTAATGTTAAAATTTTATTGTCATCCATTACAGAATTCATATTTTCTATCCAAACGGCATCAACCGGTCCGTCAAACAACAACCATTTTTGGGTAGGATCTTCGTCAGCACAAATTACCCGCATAATAGAACTAAGCACTCCATCCAACCACTCGCCAGTGGCCAAATTATATTCGCCATACAATTCAGCTAAATTCAGAGCCTTCGGATTTATTGGATGTACAGCGACAGCCGGCCAACCCGGTTTTTTATTATTATTCATACGAATAAAAGCGCCTTGCAAACATTTCCATGTAACTGATTTTGCTGTATTAGTGTCACCGATAATCATCGAAGAATGCCTTGAATTCTTAGTCTCATATAACTCAATAACCTTTTTCACTGCTATGTATATTGGCTGCAAACCATTACTTTTAAAATCGTCTTCTATAGCTATCTTAAAATCACTGTAATCAATAGACGGAACGCCGACGCCTGGAAAAATATCTGACATAATTCCATTAAATAATGGCAAGTCATTTGCCGTCAATCGTGCCACATTCATATCACGCATAGCTAGATAAACTACTTCTTCTTCAGTAGCGTTGACCAGCTGACGCCTCTTTCTACCAGCATAACGTAACAAAGCTACCATAGATCGTAAGCCAAAATCGTAATGAAATTGCTTAGATAGCTGTTGCTTGGCCAGTTCGTATAAAGTAAATACCTTACGGGCCAAGCTACCTGTATTAACAAAGCCATCCGAATATAAAGTATTTTCAGCGATTATAGCATTGTCCGGCACCATCATTGATATTGGTCGAAACATTGATTTTAAGTTATCTGGCAGTTCAGTGCGACCAGCATAACCCGGATTCATTGTAATGAAAAGACCGACAGTATGCCTTAATCTGATGACTTGCCCTTCAAAGCTGAATTGAGTGAGCTTAGCTGTTAATGCGGACATAATTGAGAGAATCTGTTGAGCCACCACCGACAGAACTTCAATATTGATGCGGTTAAACTCGTCGAAGCAACCCCAAGAACCTGTTTGAGCCAAGCCAGAAAAATTTTTACCTATGCTTTTATAATCTAAGCCCTCCGAACAGTTGGTAACTATCACCCAAATACCCAATGCTTTGCCTAAATCTTTAACTGTTTCAGTTTTTCCAGTGCCAGCCGGACCTTTGGGACTACCACCTCGATACAAATGTAAAGCAGTAGTCAGAGTTATATAACAGCGATCTGTAAGGGGAGTTATAACCAAACGGCCAGAATTTCCTAAGTACTCGTAACCATACCAATGCTCCGTATTAGTTTGACGGACAACACACGTTTCTGTTTCACGATGCCAATAAAATCGTAATTGTGAGAACCATTCGAAATGTCCGACATCTTTGCAATTATTTTTATACATGCGTTCTATGACATCTCGACCATGAATTTCGACCGTTATTAAGGTATTAACTTTAAGACGCATTATTCTCGACAAATCTTTCCGACTCATTTCTGAAAGTTTACCCAAAATTTTGCTCTGCTTACGTTTTAATTTACGCAAAGGTTTTTTCTGATCCACCAATTTGCAATGGATTAAACTTCGTGTACATTCGGTAGTCCACTGTATAAGACTAGTAGTGTTCACCAGTTGACCTGGCCACTGTGAAAGCCATTTTTCGCGATTTGCAGCCATTTTCTTCAGAGCGGCTCGAGTTAATTTTAGCATTTCTCTTAATACAACGAACATGTATTCCTCTACTACGCTAAGCCATTTCTCTGAGGCACCTTCCACATAGAGAACATTCAAAAACTCCACATGTTCGCCGTCTTCAGCGTACATACCAGAAGCTTGCCAGCGATTAAGAGTCTTTCCTGCGCGTTTCAATTCCAACTTCGTCAAGCCATCAAAAAGCTTTTTCAAATGTACTTGCACCAAATCGGGGCGTTTATTGTTTCCCAAAATCTCCAATAGATCGTCGTTCGAAATGAAATAGAATCGTGGAAATAATTGACGCTTGCGTTCCAGATATACTTCAAGGGCTCTTTGTATCGATTCCAAACGTGCGTCCATTTTTTGAAAACGTACCAACAAAAACGGCGGCGTCCTCAAATGAGTTGCACGTACGGCCGTTTTTGCCCCGTACATTTTAGCTAATATGGTGCGAAGCTCGTCGGTTATGCCCGCAAAACGTTTAGCTTCGTTTGGCAACTGCTTACGAATATCTTCGCCAGCGAAAATGTTCTCCAAATATAACCACTGGCGTTGGACTACCAAAGCAGTTTCCAGGGTCTCGGAAATATATGATAAGGTCTTTTCCCAACTATCCACAACTATTATAAAGGGCTCCACAAACCGCGTAGCCTTCATTGCCGATATTTGGACCATATGTTCTTCAAGCAGTTGAGTACATTCATCAACACTTCTGATACGATATATGCCATCGCGATAAAACGCCATCTCAAAAGTTTGTGTGCGCCAAATACTGGCTATATTTTTTATATTATTTTCAATTAGCAATTCCATGGTTGCAGCATTTGAAATATCTTGGATTTCTTCTGAATAAGTTTGGAAATCTAGCTCTATGATCAGCTCTAACGTAAATTTTTTGGAATTCTCATCAAAGTCGCTATAAACGTTAAAAATTTAAGAAGTAATCAATCAGCAAAATAAATTGTAAATTTACACTTGCACAGCTTCACGAACTTTATCCCAATGTCTTTTGCGCATACTCTTATTTTTCAAAGCAGTTATTAAAGGTAATGTCCTCCTGAAACCATCAAGCATTTTAGTGGTTTGGATTAGCATATCCCAGTTACAACTGTAGTGTTTTTTGTAAAGTGCAATAAATTCTTTGTAAAGACTGAGAGCAGTGTCTTCCATTAAATCGATATTGATTTGCCAGAAGTTGCCCGCACGCCACTCGTTCCAATTATTTTGCCATTCTAAAATCAGTTCCCAAATTTCTCTTATAACTTGCAGTTCAGCTAATAATTTGCGTAAATCAGCATTCTCCCCAAGGTTGATGTTGAAAATAACCAAATCGTTTATCAAGCCCTCTTCAAATTTGAAGCATTCTTCCACTTTTTCATTGACTACTCTTATATATTTCATAGCAATTTTAGGATTTCTATTGGAAAACAAAAAAATTTTGAAAGGATGATAGTCAAGGATTTAGAAGGATGAAACGGGATATGAATACAGATATTACGTTTGAGAGGATGTGGGCAATTTACGCGTAAAATCAGAATAAAAATGTTTCATCACACTGCGGAATTTTTCCGCCTGCTTTTGCAAATTTTTTTTAAATTCTTCTTTAGTGCTGAATAACATTTCGTCCGCGTTGCTTAATTTCTTTAAGTAATTTTCCCAAGCCAAAGGAAGATTATTTAACAAATTACGCGTAGGGTGCGCGACTTCAATTTGATATTTATCCAGAATGCCAAAAAGATCTAAAATGGGGGGAAATTCTTCCTGCTTTACAGGAACGTCTTCCATGAGACGGTTAAATAAATTTGTAGCTTCTCTGGCTTCTTTGAGTGTACGGGGCATAATGCAGATACGTTGCTCATTACGCCGCATATAACGATAAACCTCTGTATGACCATAAATTTTATATTATGCGCAAATACTACTCGTGCACTGATAAAAAGACTTACTTTTAAGGCGTGACGTTGCTCGCTTTGTTAGCAACTTAATATTCAGTAACTGCCACTGCTCTACAAGATCCATCAGGGTCTGCTTCAACTTACTCTGATTAACCATAATGACATAGACATTGGTTATGGTATTTCTTAATGATATTTGTTCAGCCTGCGAACTCATCTTTTCGATGCTGTCATCAAAAATCGCTGCCGTCTGGTCTGTTGCCTCGATTTTGGCAATAAATTGATCTTCTGTTTGTTCCCATAAGAAACTATGTGATTTCCAAGACACTTCAAAGTATTCAATTTCCTCCCTATTATAGTCAACTTCTAAGTTTATTTGATCTTGTACCTCAATTATCTTAGGATCCGTTCGCATTAGTTTAGAAAAAGATGGACCCTGCAATTCTTTCGGCAATCCTAACTTAGATGAAATACGAGGTATAGTTTCAAGACTATTCGCAACGCGTGTATGCATATTTAGCAACACATTCGCGACCTCATTCATAGTTGGTTTTAGAATTACAACGCGATTCTCAATATTGACATTAATTATAATCAAAGGAGACGGATGAATGTCGCCTACAGAGCATAAACCGTTATATACAATTGACAATGAATTGCGAGAGCAAGTAAGTAAAGCCTCTGCCAACATATCATCAAACTGAGTCACATAGTTGTACCATTCAAGAGTCATCTAAAAAAAGAGAAAGAACACTATTTTGTAAAGTATATGATCAATTTGTAATAAAAACTACCTCATCAATAACTGTTTGAAATTCTTTGAACACAGCAAACAATAAATCTATAATCGAATTATATAAATTCAAAATTTGATTTGTCGCCCTACGGTTGAAAGCCGCTACATTCATGTCGAACGAAGGCAATTCAGCCGGACCAGACAACCCAAACTTTAAGAGTGGTGTATCACATATTTTCTCGCATATACGAGCTATATGACGATTGGCCCTCTTGTATATATCCAGCGACTCTTGTAGCTTGGTAGTATGCTTAGCACAGTCTGCTATATACGCGTCGCTAAGTTCTCCACCCCACGTTAGCTTAAACAGTCCTGGAGCTATTTTCCGATCGCAGGCATGTATCAAGGCGTGAAACAGTTTGCGCTCGTCGTCCGAAAGCACCGACAAAATGCGATTGTAATCCAGGCAAACAGTTACCACGCTATTGTAAACAAACTTTAGGTTTGCATACTTTTCGTAGAGCTTCTTTATTTGGCCTCCTATTTGAAAACCAAGTTGTTCAAATTGCTCCGCTTGCTGACAAATTTTTAAAATCGAACGATCTATGTTGCATTCAAGTAAACCTCGCTTCACCTTGCTCCTTGTCAACAGAGTGCGATCTAAACGACTCATTAGCGTGTTGCTACTACAATTACGCACCCAATCATCAAAAACTTTTCGAATTTCCTTTTCAAATTCTTTTTTTAAAGATTCAAATCTCTCCAAAGCACCCTTTGCTTCAGGCACTGAAGGCAACCAATAAGAATTTTTCAAACGATCTCGTAACCATTCTAGACGCTCTAGATTAATGCGGTAGTTTATAGCGCGTGACGCATAATAACTCAACCACGATTCATGAACTTTAATACGGTCCATTTGAGCTTTCACGGTATCATTGATTTCAGACACAAACATCATCCACATCTTACTAACCATATCTAAATAAGACTTACGTATTTTTCCACGATACGAATAAAACAGTGTAACGTTTAGAACCTCAAGGGCTTCTTCGACATTACACACCTTCTGAAAAGCGGTGGACATCAAGCGCTGTACAGTTTCCTCCAAGCTACGGACGGTACGCCTATATTTCAAAACTTCATCGTACCACGAATTCTTATGAACATCCAAAATAAGCTCTTTGGAATCATTTTTCAACGATTCCAAAGTTTTTAAGAACTGATTTTCCACACGTTCTGCTATGTGTTCGAATTCTTCACCATTAGTACCACCAAAGTGTGGCTTTGGTATGTTTTCGTGCTCGTCCAATCGGGCGAACACAATCATTGATTCGCATATATCGATCAGATCATTTAATCGTTCTGTAAAAGCATCAATATGATTAAAAATCATTGCATTATCTAAATCCCATTCCAATCTGCCTGCATGTTCTTTGACCATACGCTCATAAATCGCTTTGTAGGATAAACAACAATCAATAGACATATTGCACATTTTAATACCAAACCGGGAATTTCCCTCTAAAATCTTTTCAACATTAGTCTGTTTTGCACAAAAACGTATAATCTGATTGCTAAGATTACGAAAAAGGTTCGTGATCAAGTCTTTGCGATTATAAAAAGGAGACTTCAACCATATGTAAGCAATGAAATGGATAATGCGTGGTAATAAAGCAGGCACAGACGATGGGCTTTCCGCCTTATCAATTTGAGCACATGGTTCAATCAATAGATACAAATACTTAATGTTCGACTTTGCTTCTTCCATTTCCTGGCGGCATTCACTCACTAATCCGTCAATCTGCTTTATATAGACTGACTGCGAAGCTCTCAAAATACCAATAATATCTTGTACATCGCTCTGGTCTAATTGAGCATTCAGGCCATGTAAAACTTCGACTAGAATACAGACAAAATCACAGTTTTAATCTATTTCTAAAAGTTTCATTCAACTTACATCTGTATAACCAAAATTCATACTCCTCTTCAGGTATCACTAGATCATGTTGTACTACTAGCGTCTTGTCGGTTAGTAAAGTACGTATCTGCGTAGTCCAAAATACCACTACCGCCTCCATATTTTTGATAAATTCGCGATCGTGTACAGCATTACCTTTATCCATTTGTTTTACTATATGTGGTACGTACAGCACTGTCATGCCAGCCATTTTCGAATTTAAGCTTGTTAGATAACCGAGAAACTTGTCCAGTGCTTTGCAAAATCGGGACTTAACATTATCGTTCCAGTCGGAATTGCGAAGAGTCGGCGCATAGACAAATTGTAAAACTTTCAAGAGACATCCATCTACATCTCCATGCAACGTCCCAATATTTATCTCGTCATGGAAATTTTCAACTGAGAAAATAAAATATCTTCGTCGATAAAAATACGTGAGATCGGAGACTGGCGCTACGGGGAAACCTAAACAAGCACTCAGTTTGTTGGCATCATAAAAAATGGCTAACATTTCCTGATCCGCTTCAATTATCCAACGTCGAATGATATCTAAAGTCTCCTCTGTCCAATCGCGATGGTCCAATGCGAACAATATTGTCATACGTTGAACGTTATCGACAAGTTGATCTAATTCTTCATCGGTGTACTGAGGTCGAGGCGTTTCGTCGGTGCGTTGTAAAATCTGCTTAGATTCGTATTCTAAGCGATGATATAAAAGAATTTTTTTAATAATCTTCTTTACTTAAAAGTATAGGAATAATGATATTGATGCACGTTATACCTTCATCATCTGAAGAAGCGTCTTTACTTTCAGCTCCATAATTATATTCATTAGAATCCTTTTTGCTCATAATCTCAAGCTCTTCGTTTCAATAAGTAATGATTTCTAAAATGATTTGTGAAAATTAATGAAAAAACTTGAAAAGCAATTTGACGCAAGTATAAAAACTTCATAGAAGGGGTTTAATATATTGTTTGTCCTATAAGATTAAGCAGGTTTTTTTAAATTTACTACCTTAGAAATGTCATTCACAGAAATGTTTATAACAATCAACAGACCTCTTGTAATTATAGCAACACTATGACGACGAAAATTACAAAATTCACGAACAAAATTATTGAGAATTATTTAGGGGTATCTCTATAAATCAAATTTAGGTAATCTTCCGCCAATAACATAACAATTGACGTGCACACATATCATAATCGTGTGTAAACTTCAGGAATACATGTAATTAATTTATTGGACTGATATGGTGTGACAACTATGCCAGGACTGGGCCGTGTTGCCAAACCTGAACTGTGGCCAGCACATAGAATACCCAAAGCAAGATAGATAAGAGCAAATTAGGTAATTGCAGACGATGTCGAATATACGTACAAAACGAAAAACATGCACGGTATCCAAGCGATGGATATTCTTACTGTTTTGTGGCGAAGTGCGAACTTCGGTTATTGTAACGCACACTACATTTCGTATGCAGATATTCTAGATAGATCATGTCTTCACGTACTCAAACTCTATTATCTGTGTACAAATCTGAAAATTATGCTGCAAAGTAAACGGCTTGGATGAAATGATGATGTCTTTGCTAAAATTGGAGAACTTAACACTATGTTAGGGAAGTATTGTTTTTGAAAGATTATTACTCGATACAGTCGAATATTGCGAAAAGGATGTACATTATTGTTATTCCTAATTGTTGACCGATGAGTTATACCGTGTGCTTACACGATGCTGACCATCCCCAGCAGAAATTGGCGGCAAGTTTTGTCTGCTCAGTCATTATCACTTTAAAGAATAAGCCGTACATCATCTAAACTTTAAACATATAGCGAGATGAACATAAGAAATACGAAAGCCATAAAAACCGATGAAGTCAACACAGTTGGCTTGCCAGCTACAAAACTTTCTAATTTGCCCGCATTTTGAATTTTGTGGAATGGAAGCATAAAATTATTAGTTCTTAACAATAATATGATGCTTTTTTTTAAAATTTATTATTTGTAGAAAATTCTTAGAGTTAAGAAATCAAAAATAAATGCATTTTATTTATAGAATTTTTGGTATATTTTGCAATATCAAAAAAATTCAAAAAATCTGTTTAATAAATAAATTGATAGAAAAATATGCGTATGCTCTCATAAATTGTAACTGAATATATGACGAGCAAGAACAGTAATAAATAAGATGCATTGACTTAAAAGCTAATGCAAAACATAATCCCTCTTGCGTGAATTCAGAGTATTTTCACCCTTTAAATGCGCATCGGAAGAGTTCTCGCAACAGCAATCACCCATGTCTAAATCAACAAATGTATTATATTCGTCACTAGAAAAGCGACATATCTGTTCCTCCATTGTTATGCACTTAACATTGGGCGGACATCTCACTATGACCAAGGCGTTGCCTTCATCATCATAGTAAGGATCCTTATTTGCTATTTGACAGTCCTTAGCGCTCACAAACATTAAATACTTTGTAAAACAGCAAATCAATAACTACATAAAACCAAAAAATATTTTTAGATTAATGTATCCACGCTAAAAACAGAATTTTACCTACATCCACGACGATAGCAATCAGCATTAGGACTAAGAGAATGTTTAGCATGACGTACATATAAGTGGAAAATATTGCCAAGCATCCGCCAATATTAATGTCTGTCAGATTCAGATGAGGTATGGGCGAATTCTCACTACGTGGCATATAGTTTTGATAACACGTGGTACTTTCATGTTTGCAGCAAGCGTATGGAGCCAAAGTTTGCCCTTCATCACTTAAGAAATTAGTACAAAATGTATATTAAACGTAATGAATATTTTAAACGAGAAATTACCTTTCTTGCACCGCTTGTACCGGTTGCACTGTCTGTACAGGTGGCGTAGTTGTAATTAGCGGTGGTACGGTCGTTGCTGTTACTGTTGTCTCTGTACATTCAGTTGTCACTTCTTCACATTGGTCATAATCGTAATCAGAGTAACGATCGATTGAGCGTTTTGTTCTTGATCGTATAATAATTCCAAATTTATCTTGCCCCGATGATGAATAATCTTTAGGCATCCAATTTGCATGCGCCCAATCTTGATAACCATGAACTCCACAACATTCATGTGAGTATTGCAATTGATCCCACAACAATTTCCATTCGGGCATCATATAGTATAAATCAATACCATAAAATAACATTATTTCAGCGCTATTTTCCAAAGCATCCGAGCTATTGACTAATGACCAAATTGTCCCCAATCCACATAAAACAATTAAAAAACAAAAGAATAACCAAACGCTTAACAATATTTCAATGGTTTGTGAGTAACGTCGCCTCCAGACCAGACGCCACATCGATATACTACACAGGTACGAAGCTATTAGCTGGAAACCCAACAAGTAAGTATTGAAAAACTTTGCTGCTAACATTTTGCGATCCACCTGCACCATAAAGGAATCTAATACGGATTGATAGAAAGCTGTCACCAATATGATCGCTATGCCCAATAACACTTCCAGCATCAATAGAAAATTAATCACCAGCCGTAATTTAGGAAGCGGCTCACGCATTTGTACATTTTCTTCATAAACAAATTCTTATATCAATATTTAAAAAAAAAATTTTATTTAATTGTAATGATTAGTTATACACAATAATATTATTACGTTGACATATTTCCATCAATCGACTATCAAGGAATGAGCAAATATACAAATGTGTTAATGTCAGACTTGTGGAAAACGTTCAATTAGTCATAAATTGAATAACAAAGAAAGAAACTATATAATTCTACACATAGTCTAAAACTTTCAGCTTTACCGATGTTCCAAGTAAACGAGTTACCGTTTCCTTCGTTAATTCCCGCTCCTTTCATATCCACCACCGAAAATTGCTTTCTGAGTCAATTCAGTTCTGTCCTGTCTCTACCGTCATGTAGTTTGGGTCACCCTCGTCCATAGATAGAAAACAGTGTAGTCCATTTTCAAATATGCCGACTTGAGGTACATAACTGTAGTTTAAATACAAATATTTTTTAAGATTTCTTCAAACTGTGCTGCGGAAAGGGGAATGATAGACTGATGAACATAACTGCAATAAATAGTCCATATCAAATATTTCTCAAGATCCTCTAAAAACTGACAAGGCGCAAATTAAAAAATAGTTCATAATTTTTATATATCGATTCCACGTAGTGGATATCAAAAATTTATGGAACTTTTTTTTTCAAGTAACCGTTTTCTCTCAAGTGACCCCGTGATATATAAAATTGATAAAACTAATCCACACATTTGCAGCTACAGTTAGATCTCTTAGAAGTGATTAAATTGAAGTAGAAAACTAAGATTTTGGAGATACATCTAATCGCATTTTCTCGTTCCGTCATTTAAGCATTGAAAGATCCTTCAACTCTTGTGTATTTTTTCCTTTTTCATATATATCTGGGTATATCGATCAAAAAGTATTATAGGTAGAAGTTTTACTTTTTTGGACTTACGTATTTTCTTAGTAAAATCACTGCGTCAAATTCAACTCTTAAAAAATGGGGAAAAACTAATTTATAATAGGTGGGCGTGACAAAGAAAGAAATTCCAATGTTTCCACCAATTTTGAAGTCGATATCTTCGTTTTTGAATGTTTACCACAGACATTAGGTAGTTAACCAGCGAGACAGATGGGCAGAGGTACCGACAAATACGTCTACGAGGATTCCAAATTCCCTACTGATCAAGAATATACAGAATTAATTTAACGAAATATATAAATACGGCCTTCATAATTCATTATCAATTTGTATAAAAATCTGATTTGATATACGATATGTACCGTGTATAGGTTGAGATATATATCAAGCAACTGAATTGGGAAAAAATAAGATAAATTTATCAATATTTATTTTTTTATTTATTTATATATATTAGAAAAAATCCGTAGCAGAGTTACTTTATTTTTACTGTTTATAATTTTTTTATAACATATTTGCAGTTAATATTTATATATATATATTGTAGTTAATGACAATAATGATATAAGGAAATGTATAATTCCAGGTTATCTTTACGTGGTTAGTGAGAATTTTTTTCGTAAACAGTATTTTCAAAAATAGAAAATTTAAACATATATAAATTTATCGTAAAGCTTTAAATTTAAAACAAACAAAAAGAACAATTGCAGAAAAAGGTGCATCACAACGTGATAAATTAAGGTTTAGGAAATCTTCGTGACATCCAAAATCAAAACTTGAACAAATATTTTGAAATTTATTAACAGCAAGCTTTCAGCAATAATAATATATTCCAAAGACACTAAAAAATAAAAAAAATTAATTAACAAGAATATTATTTAAGACATTGGTTTTGACATTTGGTGGTTTATTTTTTACATTTTTTTTTTTTAATTTTTGATACATATATTTTATATAGAAAAATAAGTTTTGGTTTAGCACCGGCATAGGACACTTGCTGCTTTCCTTTTTTCTTTTGTCAAATTTTGTTAATTTTGTGTACTAAAGTACTGTTTTATTAATAAAAAAATTTAAACAACCACAAGAACATTTAGAAGTTTCTTTAAGAAAAATAGAAGGATTCTAGGAATATTTAATAATTATTTCAATACTTGTAACTCGAGTTGTATATTTCCAAATTTATTTCCTTTTTTTAATGTAATACAATTTCTGACAAATTTAAAAACGAATGGGGAGATTTTTCGTCTTCAATTTCTCTGAAGAATAGTGCATTACTTTAAAAAAATGCATAAATCGTACCAACTCTTAGTTTTGTTGAAATTTTAAATAAGTTGAATTCAAAATCAAAAAGATTGGGAGATTTATCTTGTTGGTTAAGAACAAATTTTATTTCAATTTTTTGTGGTAGGCTGTAGGAAATGTTTTTGTGTTTGTTTAATTTTACGTTTTATAACTGGTGTTGTTTATAAGTGAACGCGTAAGGAAATATATTAATCATATTTTCATTATTTTCATTATTTTACGATATTCTTAAGTTGCTTTTCA
>KK351136.1:293966-410919 GCA_000671755.1 Glossina brevipalpis | reverse complement strand
TGTGCGTCTCATAGCATATTCGACTTGAAATTAATTATGATATTGTTTTCGATCATTTATTTAAACAGGTTTTACTTAAATTTCTCCGTAATTCCATTCACTGAACTAACTAAATCGTTCGTTTTTTTAGAAATTTTATAATAATACAACATTTTAATTCTTTCTTAATAATAAACACTTACTAACTATATTTTGTTTTTAATTTAATTATAATTTACATTTTATGTTTTGTTTTAGTTCTTCGCTTTTTCTTTTATTTTCGTCGTAGAAACAGTCAGTGTTATTTAATTATTTTCATAAAATTGCTTTCCAATTACGTAGGTGGTGGTCCATTGGGGTACGTTAAAACCGGTTCTAAGCTGCGAGCAAAGCTATTAGTGAACATACAAGTATAATCTTCACCGTGGGGCACAAGAGTGGCAACACCCAATAACAGTAACATGAGTGCTTGTATGGGCAGCGAGGCACGGGCAACGCGTCCTAGGAACCGAGCGCCTCGCGCAAGTACGGTGGTATTGATGACATCGCCACCTGCAGCATCGCCATCGCTGCTAGGTAATGAAAAATAATTTTATCTTATTTGATATAGAACACAAATGTGAATAGAAAGCTTTTAAAAAACAAAAAATAAGGAAAATAATGTATTATTAAATAATTTGAAGTAAAACAAAATGCTTTGTAACTAGAATGTCGAATAAATATTTGGGTCATCACGTATAAGGATTCTCATGAAAAGTAAATCTTTATGCCGCAATAAATTTTAATTTTTAATACTTTACACGACGGAAGTGGTTGAATAATGAGTAGATCTTCCACAAAAAAAATTGAATTTACTAAATCTGCATTTTAGGCTCCTTTCCTATAAGTGTTCGTTTTACAGGGAAACAACGATTTAGTATTTTATCACGTTAAGCATGAAAAATTGTATTAAGCAAAGAGGTGTAGGCTATGTAATAATCGCCCTTGCCTATAACCTTCTTACTTGCTTTAGCCTTTACAGTGGTTTTCCTAACGTCAAAAAATCGTATTTTTTTGAACCCCTTCTGAAAGATATTTATGCATATTTAGAATGATCGTCATAAATCATTGCACCCTTTTCTGTTTCATTCCAATAGCGCAATATTAGATAATAAACAAATTTAGTATAACTCTCTTTTTGTCGTATATAAATACCCTTTTTGTTTTTTGTTATGAAAGCATTTTGTTTTAACTTTAATACTTATAAAGCAAAATATCTCTTAAAAAAGTTTAATAAGCTTTCTGGAGCATTCGCTATAAAGAATGGGTGTATTAGAGCGTGCTTAAATGTAAAAAATTATATAAAACCAGGAAACCAAATTTTTTTTTAAGCGAACAGAAATCACAAAACACACCAAAAACTTTTTAAGAAACTTTATCTAACAATATTTAGAAAATTATTTTTAAAAAATCTATAACTACTTATACACAAATATTTACTTTGCATTTTCAGTGTTTGGTGCGGCAGCCTGAATAGAAGTAGAAGAAGGTAAAGTAGTTACTGATTGATCCAAAATCTGTATGAAAATAAAACGAAATATAACAAAAATAAAAAAAACAAAATTATAATAATAATAATAAAGTTATATTAAAATAAGAGACAAACATAATGATAAAACACTAATAAAAAATATGAATAAAAAATTAATTTCAAATTTCAAACTATGTTCAGAATCATGGAAGTGCAAGATGTTTTCCGTATCTTATTATCGAATTGATATAATAATTTAGCTTCTTTCTCTTTAAATTGGAATTAACTTTTACTTACGTCAGCGGGCAACATTTGCAGCGGTACACCCAGATGATCACCATCCACACCCAGGACGGCACCAAGTTTTACTATGTAAATGCCCGATAACCGACGCAATGATTGCAATCGCAAACGTAAGTCCGTTAACCTGGAAAGGGTTCTTTAATTTAATTAACATTGTTGTTTAGCTCTGACGATGTTAAAAGTGAATGTGGGGTTAGCATGGGCGGACGAAAAAATTTCGAGTTCAAACATAAAAATTGCAAATTACGAAACGAAAACAAATATATAGAGAATAATTCAAAACAAAAACAAAAGCGTATACCAGGGATAAAGCGAAAAAGGTGAAGAACGAGCATTAAATGTGATTGTTGTTGTAAATAAGAATGAAAGTAATTACAATTAGTTTTAAATTGAAATGAAAAATGATTTCATTTATTTATAATAGATTTGAAACGCAGATGCAAGCGAAACAATTGAAATGTTCGTTCAACTTTCCACGAACACACAATATAATAAATATTTCTTAAAGTGAGATAAGATGGAAAGAAAGGGGTCTTTGTTGTTGACTATTAGTTTGCAAATATGCTTTCAAAACAATTTCAACCAGGATATTTTGTATTTTATATACAAGTATAATTTTGTCCTTTGAATATAAAAAAACTAATAAAATTGAAAAATGAGTACAAAATACGAATTAAGCAGTTTGTTATTATACTAAAAATATTATAAAAGACTTATGGAAATTTTTAAAAATTATTTAATAATACACACGAAGATTAGGAGATCACGAAGAAACCTAAAATTATAGAAAGAAGAAAGCATAGAATTCGTGATAATTAATCTCGAAATTCCTTCTTGGCCTTAGAAAAATATATTTAAAAAGTTAATAAGAAAATTTTATAATTTCAAATCTACCGCAAATTCTACAAAAAGTTTACTATAATTCAACTAATTCAATAATTTACAACAACATACATATAAATATTAATCTTCATTAATGTTTTCATACACAATTCGAATGTTGGTCCCAGTAAGGTTTCTTCGTGCCGCCCTCGGGACTTGGCATTACATGAGCTTACCTCGCGTAAGTGTTTGACGATTCCCCAGCTGATCCATCTACCGTTCGTAGCAACTGATCCGCAGCATCTTGCAAACTCACAACACGTGGTTCGCATCTTTCCAGTTCGCCTCTTAGTCCTTTAAATTCATCGAACTTCATTTGCAAAATTGCACGATCTTCTGTAAGATCTACAGGTTCGGAGGCTTTAATTTTAGCTTCGGTCTGCTGCAACCAAATGCATAGTTCATCGATAATAGCGTGGAATTCACTGTTACCCATTAGGGAAGTTTGTAACAGTCCTTGCCATTTGGTGGCGTTCATGCAAACATTATTCCAGCGTTTATTGTCTTGCTCTAGTCGATCACGCAGTTGCTTAGCTTTCTCTGTATCTAAAGTGTGTGTAGCCAAATGTTCACCCACCACATTCAATGAGGAAATGATCGATTTATGACTTTCCAAATCAAGTAAGAATTCTCGATGATCTTGTACTACATCTTCAAGTAATTCGATATTCGAAGGCGGTGTGCTTTGTAATTTCTGAGTGCCTTCGGCAAATTGTAGCCATTGTTCGAGACGCCAGAGATCGTTGTCGATTTGCTGCCAATTGCGTTGTGTACAGAGCGGACAGGTTAAACGACCGATCTCACTGCAATGAAGAATTGACAAACATAATTAATTAAGAATTGATCTTTGAAAAATACTAATAGAAATATAATATTAATATTTTATGCTTCGACCACTGCAACTTACTGTGGACAGATGTCTTTATAAGCGGCTGGCAATTTGCTATGGTTGCGAATGCGTGTTTGTGTCATAAGTAGGTGAGTTTGTTTTTAGTTAAGTGAAAGCGATGTAGGATACATGTGCATTAATTGTGCGTACATGTACAACACAATCAGAAATTTTGTCGTGATAAGAAAAAAGTACAATAAGGTAGTAGAAGTTAGTGAAACCGGCACCAAAAGCTTACTATGATAATGCTGCCATGCTTACCTTGCATTTTGATCGTGTTGCTGACGCGCCTTCCACTGCGACAACAGTGCTTCGAAGCGCAGCGTCAGCTCTGCCACCAGCCCTATCTGAGCCTCATTCTCCGTAGCCTGGCACTCGTTGATTAATAACTGGCTTAGATGCTTCACCAAGTCAGTGGAGGACTGAGAGTTACCTAATAGCTTAGATATTTTTTGAGGGCCTGGCTTGCGGGTTTTGTCACATATTGCGTTTTGCAATTCGTCTAAACTTGTCCTACATTCTTTAATTGCTGTTTCAAGTTCTAAAACATAGGCATCTTTGGCAGTAATGGAAGTTTCGCGCACCATTTGTGCCTTGCGTGCTTTACGTTGTTTACCCAGAGTATCGACCTGTACACCAGTCTCCGACTCCTTAGCAGTCGTTCTCTTAATAGTTGCTTCTGCTATTGCCCCCCCTACAGCCGCAGCTACACTGCCTTCTGCCTTACTTAGCCATTCTGATTTTGCCGTATTGATACGTATAGAGACTTGTTGCCACAAACTGTTAACTTGTTCCATCCAAGTCAAGATTTGCATAAATTCATCTTTTTTCAATTTATTTTTGGCTTCTGCAGCCAATTTATTGATATTTTCTAATTGTTCTTCGGCTTTTTTAATTTTGCGCTCAAACATGTTTAGATGTTTTAATGCTTCTTTGTCCTCAGCCACTGTTTGCGATGAACTTTCGATTAGTTTAGAAACATCCCGTTGTATGCAATATAAAGTATGCATGGTTTCATCCTGATTTCGTTTGAATTCTTTAATTAATGCTAAATTTTTATTAATAGCTTCAATAATGGCATGACATCGAGGCTCCAATTGACGCCATTTGCTTAACATGACTTTAGTTGGTAACGTCAATCTTTGTATATTTTCGGGATCAACACCAGAACTGGAAGTAATTTTAGCATAAATGTGTTCTAGCTGCCTTAAATTCGTCTCATGCTTAGTCAACTCTTGAAGTTTGGTTTCCACAGCTTCTTGTCTTTCGTCTATTTGATCTTTGGCCAATTTCTTAAGATCACTTTCTAAGGAATTAAGAGCTAACTCTTGCGTGCTTAACCATTTTTTGTTTTCGGTGGTAAGTTTAATTAAATCTTGCAACATATTCCACACATTTAAAATGCGCTTCTTACGTTCGGCCGATTGACTACAAACATGTTTCCAACGTTGCTCTAGATTATTTGCTGCTAAAGCTAGATTGGCGGTATTCAAGTGAGTACGCCAAGTATCGGCGTCATTTAAAAGCATTTCTACCAGATTCAATACCTCACCCACATTGCTGCTTTTTTGCTCAATAGATCTCTGGATCTTTTCGTGCTCTTTGAGTTTAGTGTCAATCACGGGCGGGGTGTATGAATCGAAAGTTATAGGTTTACTTAATTCGGATTCTACTTCAAACATCCATGATCTTAGCAAAGCAATGCGTTCTTCCAGACGCTGCAAAGTCATACGAAGGTCGTTAACTTTATTTGAACGTTGTCTACATAAATACTTAACATGCTCCCAACGATCTACTAGCATTTCAGATTTATCTTGAACCTCCGAACGAATTGCATTGCCATGAGGCGTCTGTTCTGAATATACATCTATTAGCTCTCGAGCAGAAGACAGAAGCCATTCACGATCGCGTTCTCTTAAGGCTAGTTCCGTATTAACTTGTTTCTCTAAGTGCTTAGCTGCTTCTTCGGGATTAGCCATAGCAGAGATATCAGAAGATTTTTCCAAACGTTCTACTAACATGTCTAACCATTTGGATATGCGATCATATCGATTGTTAAAGTTCGTGAAAAGCATTAAACGCTCTTCTATGCTATTAATGATAGTCGAAAGCTCGTAATCTATATCTGCATGTTGTTGCCATAAACTCCAAATCGTCTGACGTATGGATTTCATATCATGCGGACTTATACATTCTTTAAGTTCTTCTTGCAAAACGTTAAGACTTTCCAGTTGCGGTGAGAGATTAGCAACCTGCACTCGTTGTGAACGCAACAGGCTTAAACATTCTTGAATATCTTGTGAAGTGGTGGGAAAAGATTTTTCAGTCTTTAGTGCTAAGGCTTGGGCTTGCGATAAATCCGTTTGTATTTGACCAACCTTCTGCTCGTACTGCTCTTCAAGATGTTTGATTTTCTGTAGAAAATCGAACCAAGTTTGTAAAGCAGCTTTCAAATTGTTGATCCGTTGAGTAATACTAGCCTGCTCCATGCGTACCGAAGTGGCCAAAGCATCATCACAAAATTTAAACAATTTATCCTGCTGATTTTTAAGATTAACGCACAATTGCTCTCCCACAGGGATTTGATCTAATAAGCAGTCTAGACGTTGCTGCAAACTTGGTACACGCTTCAAGTGGATATAGCGCAACTGCAAGCCTGAACGTTCCTTTTCACGATCTTTCAGCCATTCAAGCAACTCCGACAGTCCTGACCGATAAGTATGCCAAATATTCATACGCCTCCCCAATTCATTATTGCGTTGCGCAATGCGAGCGAAGGTTTCGTTATGCAAATTCGTAAGCTGTTTAAATTGTTCAGTAATCTCTGGCTCCGCTTCACACTCCTCTTCTGAGTGAGTAGATAAAACATTTTGCTGTGACATCAAAAGGTTTTGATGAATCTCACATAAATGTTGTTGTTCTTTCAGAGCACTGTAATCCTCAGGAATGGCTGATGACAGGAAGGATTGTACGTGTTGCAGATATTGACGCCATAAGCGTAAAGCTTCGGTGCTGTTCTGAGTTCGCACCAAACGCGACGATAGACGATGATATTCCTGGAAAGTATCTTGGAATACCTTTTGCCACAAATCGAGGACGTCAAGAATGGCGGAATCATCATTATTATTAGCATTGCTATTCGTTGTGCTTCCGTCCAGATTGCGTTCACGTAATTCTTTCAATTGCTCCTCAGTACGAGCCAATGTTTGCAAGTGGGAACGCAGCACGTTCAGTTGTTCTTCACTTTCTTTTGTCGTTTGTACTGGTCGCGTTAAATCCTACGGAATGTAGAGGTTAAAAAAACTGAAGTGTATGTTCTTTTCTTTCTTATATACTATTACCATTATTGTTTATATATTTCTTCAATCAGAATATTTTTTTTATTTTATTTTCATTTAAAACACTTTACGAATACTAAAATAACTTGTCGTGTTTCAATGAAAGTCGCTAACAATAATTGAACCGAATAGGGCAGAATTTATTATAGACATACGCTAGACCAAACATAATAAAAGTATGGTTTCCTGTATATAATTTCTGGCCTCCCCTTTACTACCATTGCATATAAC
Source organism: Glossina brevipalpis (assembly GCA_000671755.1). Classification (NCBI taxonomy): domain Eukaryota; kingdom Metazoa; phylum Arthropoda; class Insecta; order Diptera; family Glossinidae; genus Glossina; species Glossina brevipalpis. Next base: position 403,787 of record KK351136.1, on the reverse strand, counting down.
TGGCAATGACCTCATCCCTTTATTATACTCAAGCAACACTAATAAGGCAGTGGCAGTATAAGTTCTTATAAAAGCGCTCATATAAATTTTAATCTAAACCATATTAAGTATTAGAAGAGATTTAAAATTCGCTCGCGGATGAACTAAAGAGTGCGGTTATTTTGCATTCCTCTTCCTCAATTCATAGCCGTTAGCTAAAAGTTTTTTCGAAAAAAGTAAAACTTCTATTGAACAGCTTTTAATTATAGGATTTAATTTCAAACTATTTCACCAGACGTGTTTGGGAATTTCCTTAAACAAATTAGGTAGTTGGCTCTCCATCTACATTAGTCAAATCAATAGCATATTAATACTTTCAAAACCAAAAAAAGATTCTGAAGTTGGAATAGTTGAAAGCAACTTTATTTATTTCCCTAAGTTTTCTGGTATTCCAAAAACTTAACAAATTTTCAATGCTTTATAGTCAATTATATGTTATTATGAGAAAATTCGTATATAGTATAATAAAACTAGACAATTACTCACCTGCTGTACATTGTTAAGATACGTTTTGGCTTCCGAACAATTACGCTTAATCTCTTTATGTTCTCGTTCTTGCGTCTCAGCTACATTAGCTAATGTTGTTATGGTTTCTTTGCAGTTTTCCAAACGCTGACCCAACTCTTCTAATTCGCCTTGCATTAAAATCGATGCATCTAAGCCAATGTCGGCGGCTATCTTCGTTACAATATCCCGTAACTCGAACAGCTTATCGTTCTGAGCGGACAAATTGTCTTCGCACACCTATAACAAACGAGTATTTGTTCGACAAAACGCAGGAAGAGAACTTAATTAGAAACTATTTTACAAAAAAACCAACAATTACTACCCGGCTAATTTTAGCGTTCGGCGTAATTGTCGTCTGTGTCAGAAAATTTTTGTTTCGAAAGAAAAGTAAAAGTTCTATTTATTTATTTTTTATTTTTTTTGTTACGGATTCGTACGTATTGCTGGCAAACCAAATGTAAAAACGGGAAATGTTCTCTTTGCTAGTTTTGTTTAATTTTTAGTTTTTCATTTTTTATTTAGGACAAATCGTGGCTATATTTGAAAGCTTACTCTTGTAGCGGTCGTGTTATTTCATTTTTTGTCCGTAAAGTTTAATTGAAATATTATTGATTTTATCGAACATAAAAATGACCAAACAAACGAGGGTATAAAAACTCTCGCAAGTCAACGTATGCATTTACATATTTATATAGATGCGTATACAGTCATGTGAGCGCCTTTTACTGTTAATTATTAATAATGTCACTCTGAATTGTGAATAAAAAGTTTGTCCAACGTAAAAGCAGTCAAATAAATGAATAGCGAATTATCATCATAACAAACACATACATTTTTACGAAGAGATATCAATAAACAAATAATTATTAAAATACTTTTAAATTCAAGACGAGTTTTTTATAGCCGCATTCAGCAGAATGGGGGCAAGCTAGATTTGTTGTGTCGATTGCAACAAAGTCCGAAACATATACTTTAAGGTTTCATAGTTCTGTCGCAAAGCTTACGGAAACAAACAGCAAAGACAGAAAGCTGAATGTACATATTCTTAATTTAAGCGGACCTGATTTGGCCACAATAAACTCTTACTTATAACATATTGCAGAAATTGATCTAGATGCCTAAGCATTAAAAATTTTTGAAAAGTCATTAAAAAAATGAAGTGCGTCAACAGCTAAACAAAGATGGCTGGAATGAAAATTTCAAACTAGATTCCGCTCGGGGCATGTAACAATAGTTAGTCTTAAGTACTCTTCATAATCACTTTCCGATCTCTTTTAGGAGTTTATAACACCTTTTGCGGTCTTTTACGAAGTCATAGTCCCACTTGATTTGTCGAAAAATATGCCAAGATGAAATAAGTAGAGTTTTTGAACAAAAACATTTCTTTCTGAACAAGACAAGTTGCAAAAACACTTTATTCAAAAATGATTGAAACAAACGAATTACAATCAATTCTCACAATGGGAATAAAAAGCATGTGCTATCCACGCACATTATATTTAGCCGACATTCCCCCTTTTGAAACATTGCTTTGCACGTAGATAGCGTCGAAAACAATGCTGTTCTTTCGGAACGGAACTCTTTTATTCTAATAATTCAAATTCAAATAATATTTAGCTTGGAATGCTTGAGTAAATTATTTTTGCTTACTCTTTTTACATCCACTTACTATTATTGTTATTATTAGAAGCTGAAAATAAATATTTTGTTTTTTAGAATAAAGTAAGGTAGGTGGTACTAGCAGTCAAGACTAACGACTCTATTTAAAAAAAATATATTGTATAGCTAGTCTAGTTGAATATTTTATTGTGTTTTTATCATGGTCTGCAAAATTATAAAGCTTTCCCTCACAGTTTAAAAAAGGGCTTGCGATTAAATTGTCGAGTATTGTGCTCATGCATGCCTTTTATACATTATGCTCATTACAAAAAAAAAATTTGTCGGTTGAGCGTAAATAACAGTTTTGCCGACATCGTAAATACGTGTTTGCTTTTTACAGCAGCGCGATAAGACATAAAATTTTCTGAGGCCGATTAATATTTAATTTCTTTTTTCTTACGCTTAACCACAAACCACTGTGTGATAAGTGTCCATCAGTTATAAAGCCAAAGCATTCAACATATGAAATTAAATTTATTTACACCCGCACACAGTTAGCGAAACTTTTCTTTCAGTTTTTATAAAATGTAACTTTCTTTTTTGTTTGAATTAGCTTACCTTCGCATGTTGCATAGAATCCAAGGGTTGCTGTTTCAAGGACTTTACTGTATCCATTTGTTGTTCAATGAAGTTTTTCACTTGATCGGAAGCGTTCCGGTATTTATGCCATAAATCTACAGCACGCTGATAGCGTGTGCACAAATTCTGCAAATTGTCCGTTGTATCATTCCAAGCTAGTACAGCTTCTTGGACAGCAGATTCGATTTGTTCAACAATATTAAGATCACATGTCTCGATTAATGGTTTGGCCGACGATTGCAAATCATCTAGCAAAGACTCACGATTATGTAAATCATCAGCGAGTCCCTAGTTTTCATTAAAAATGTTTAAAAGAATTTTTAGATGATTTTTTGTAAACTAATATGTTCCTTTTTTTTTAAATTTTATTTTCTTTATTGATCTGAGCCGCTAAAAATATAACGTCCGATTTGGTCGAAAGCTTCACATTTACTAAAGCATTTGCTAATCTAACGCAATAAGCTCTTATACTACACTCGAATAAAAACCTACTTATCGCACGCACACTCATTTTCTCTTGTATTCAATTTACTGGCGATGATGAATTTAATTTCCGCACAATTTCGCACACCATACAAAATGCGGTAATGCGCTGTATTGTGTGTGGCCAAATCTCAGAAACTTCACCAATACCCGACATACATTCCAAGTAACAAAACAAAATGTTTGATAATATCTGCAATACCTGCAATGTTTTCGTTGTCTGTATGTGTAAGTGACTGACTAACAATTAATTTATTTGTATAGTGCTGGCCATTGGCTACTTATAGGGTTTCAAAGATATTAACTAACTGAATGTTTCATTACCCAGTTTTTTATTGTAAATGTTTTATGGCCTCTTCGTTTCTCTCTTACTTTCTCTCTCTCGTAACCCGAGCGTAAAGTATTCTGAACACATTTATTTGAAACTAGAAAAATTTTCACATTTTAAGCTCTGCTATTGGTATAATAATAAAATTCTATACTTAGCTGAATATTTTTGCATAATTATTGTAGTAGGTCGGGAAAAGATACATACGTACACAGGGGTAAGTTAGTTTACTAGTTTCGAAATTGCATTTGATTCATTCCACTTACCTCTAAACGTTCAGTAGCTTTTCTTAATCTCTCGTAATCAATTTGTCCATGTACTTTAAGCAATTCCATCATGAAATCGGTTTCTTGTACCGAATTGTGTACCATTTCTAGCTGACGTTCATAGCGCAGCCAAATGGTCAAACGATTGCGTAGTATTGTCATTATATTGCTGCACTTACTCTCAAGAAACGCATGATCATCTTGCAGTTGCGAGATGTCGCGTTCCAATTTCACTGGTGATAGAGACATTTTCAAGTGCATGGGCAGGGCATGGAGCATTTGTCGTAAGCGCATTATCTCCTGCCAAACCGTTATTAATTCTTCAGCAACGGTTTGACAGTCTTGCAACGCCTTTTCAATTGCTTCGTTGCTTAGCTTTTCTGCACTTTCACATTCGTCCAATATCACCGACAATTTTGCTTGACGCTTGCGGAGATTCGAAGTGCCTTCTTGGATAGTTTGTAATTGTTGCCTTAGGATAGAAGCATTTTCCAGCTCTTCGGCGATTTGTATGGTAACTTTATGGGATAAAGCAAACAATTCTCCTACTTTTTCTGGTTCAAAAGCCGGCTCCTGCAGGCCTATGCGACCTAATTCATTGCCAGTGAAGCCTACTCTCGTTTTCAGCACTTGGATACGTTCAATATACAAGCAAAGTTCTTCTTCATTTTTAATCACCCCCTTCATATTGGTCATGGTTAAATATATCTCCTGTAATTCACGTTCAACTAACTTTAGTTTGTCCTCTGGTGCTACATCCTCTGATACTAAACTGTTCATTATTTGATTTTGTATACGTTCAATACTATCGGCCACTGAATTACAGCGACCTTCTAGTTGAGCATGAAACTGTCTTTGTAGCACTTCATCGGCCAATGGTATTATTTGCAAAGACTTTTCAAAACTTTGACCGGCTTCGGTGCGTATGTTATTGTGCATTTCAAATTGCGCTTTTATTTCCCAAAACTGACGCATGTGCTCAATCGGTTGTTCCAGTGGATACTCGGGAATCTGTATATTCGTAAGTTCTCTTTCACTGTCGCGTACAAATACTTCCATCTTGTCAGTTTGCGCGACATACTGACTCCAAATGTCTTTAAACAACAGTAAGCGATGCAAATATACGGCTACTTCCTCGCGTAATTTCAACAAAACAATTAAAGCTTCGTTAGTTTCTTCGACCAGATTAGGAGCTTGTATTAAATCTTGCAATTTGTTGGCGATATTCGAAAGTTGAGTCATTTTTACATAATGTTGAGATATGTCTTGGCTTAAAGATTGATACAATATCGTATATTGCTCATAATCAGCAGATGTTACTGCTGACAAATCTGGCACACGTTGTTGGGCAACCTGCAGCCATTGCATTTCATCTTTCATACCCTTTTCTAAAACAGTCCATCTAGATGCAGCTTGAACTAGTTTAGATGACCGTTCAGAGGCTTTGTCCAATAACATCGTGGCACGATTGTATAGATCTTTGTGCAAATTCGAATGTTTTTCCCTGGTTTCACTGTCGATATTTTCTTCTAACGACTCTAGCATAGCGCGACAGTGACTTAAATTAACAAAGAATTTGCGGTGCTTTTGTACTTCATTATTCAACTGCTCCAAACTGTTCGTAACTATTGGACTGTCGACCAATTTATCCGCCAAGACAGTTATATTGGTAAATTCTTGCAAAGTTTGTTCATATTCATCTGCAAGAGCTTGAAGTTGCAGCAAACGATCTCTTTCCGCCATGACATTGTTGGTGAGGTTTAGACATACTACGTGAGCGTTGTGTATATCTTGCGGTATCTTTTTGTAGGGGAAATCGCGTTGGAAGGCTCGGGCGTCCATAACTAGTTGCGAAATTTCTGCCAACACTTCCTTGTTTTGCGATTCTAGTTCATCGAGAGCCTTTAATTTGCTTTGTAAAGATCCATCTTGACTTACTATAATTTCATAACGCTCTTGTAAATCGTCTAGCAAAGTTATGACTTGGTGAACCAATACAACAAAATGATTCCATTTTTCCAAATCCTTCACATCTTGAGCTTGATTGTCACGAGCTTTATCGCTAACTGCATCAATATGCATTTTTAAGGTTTCCAAGCACTGGTGTATTTCGGTTTCAACATATTTCGATTTGCCATATTGTTCCTCCAATTGTTTTACATTGTGATCGATCATTCTGAGTTCTTCGTTAAGCTCGGCGTAGTTTTGCAGTTTTTTTTCTGAAGGACCTTCATTTGCCTGTTGTATAATAAGGTAAACACGATATTCAATAGTTTCAAGCCATGTTGATATTTCTTCTATAAGCGTAATGACCACAACTTGCGCCAGATCTTCATTTCCATCCCTTACAGATTTATCCAGTTCTTCTAATTTTTCGTTGATTTCGCTTATCCTTTGCTCTGTAGGAGCTTCTTTGATTTGTTGCGACAGCGTAGCTAAATGCATAATATTGCTTAAGGGAGTATGGTGTGTTTCACATTCCCTAAGTTGTCTGACTCGCTCGCCAATTGTCTTTTTAGTTTGATGCCATGTACTTGGTTGCTGCGTGATTATAATATTTTGTTGTTGGTCTGGATGTGACCGAACAAATTTTTCAGACATTATCAAATTTCGGGCTGCCTCCTTCACAGATAGTTCTTGGGGTAAATATATGGCTGCACTAGTCATCCAAATACTTTGTTCATTTGTTGGTGTGATTTCCTCGTCAGGTCCTGGTGTTATGGGTACCGCCACTTCCTCTATCGGAGAAACAACTTCTTCAATTGTAACAGTAGAAGTTGGTCTTGAACGAGATTTTGAACCCTGCGTTGTGGTGAGGTTGGTCTTACCAGATTGTCTAATTTGCACGGGCAAATCAGCGAACTCATCACCGATTGTTGTTTTGGCGACCTGCAATTCAACCATTCGCGGAACTTCAATAACTGTAAAAGATTCGCTTGGCACTGGATTTATTGAAACTTTTGGCTCGGATTCTATTTCTTCATCGAATTCTACGTGAACATTCAATTCGGGCAGAGGTTGTTCGAAAAATTCAGATTCCGTCTTATATTTTTTACCTGACTTGGGTATTTCTACCATTTCAGTATGTTCATAGACCCTAAGTGCGGCTTCAGAAGTATCAGAATCGGCCGGTATAGTAATTGTTGTCTGCACTTCAAAATTGTAGGGCTCTGAAGTAGTGATTGAAGAGTCCTCCACTGATGTTGGTTCAAGAGAAGCTGGTTGCTCTAGCAAGGGAATCATAATCTCCTCCCTAGGTGATGTTTGTGTGTCGGCACTAGACATACAAATGAACTCAAGCGTTGAAGTCTGCTGATCACGTCGCTGTTTGGCTTTTTCGTCTCCGACATATTCTCTTTCAGGCCTTGGTTCAAACGCCAGAGTAAGTGATTCGTCGATCGGGCGGTCGTCAGTTAATGTGGCACGTTCTCGGGTTTCGACTTTGTGTGAAGGCAACTTTATGGCAACGTCTGCAATGAATTCTTTTACTAAAGGATCGATTATATCCTTGGTGAAAATGTCAGATCCGTATGACGGTTCCTTCGGAGTAGTTTGAATTTCTTTGTCTCCTGTTGATATAACATTAGTCTGACTGGATCTACTTTCAATATCAGGCAAGACGTCTTCCGTTTGAAGTTCTTTGGTAGATTGCTCAACGATTTCTCCACGACAATCAAGAGGTAAGTGAATTTCCTGCTCGTCAGTTTGAATTTTAGTGTCGCTTAGCATCACAGACGTAGTTTGCGATTCTGTCTCCTTAATTTGCGGTAAAATTTCTGGACTGGTTTGCAGCGATCTGTCTGTTTGCTTCGTATCGAGTAAAGATGACTCAGTTTGTACTTCTTTTATCGCCTTTTTAGGTATTGCAATGTTTTGAACATCACCAATTCGGATAAGTTCATCGCGAGGTGTAGTTTGTTGGTGCTCATCACGTACATAGGAGATTTCTACGATATCAACTGGAATAACAATCTCCTTATATGTTGACATTGGTTTCTCCAATGTTTCTAGAGACATTATACCCTCTTCGACTATTTTTACGGGTTTATCAATGGTGATACTGGAGGCAATACTTTCAGCGCTTATCTGGGCTATCACTTCTTCGTGTAATTTATCTTCAGAAGCAATGCTCTGTGATGATGGCTCGGAAGCATCTGAATGCTGAGGAGACATAGGGAAAAAAGTCTCATCATCAGGTTGAACTTTTTCGATTTGTTTCTTCTTTTTCCGACGTTTCTTTCTACCCTCTTTAACATCAAAGGTATCATCAACCGTCTTCTCCTCCGGTTCGTAACCAGTTTCTTGCGGCGATTCAATTTCGGGTAGTGAAGTTAAGGGTGTTGTTTCTCTGGCTTCAGTATAACTTTCTTGTTTTAAATCCTCGCTCGATGATTTTTCTTCAATCTCCATTTCAGAATTCTTAGCCTGCTCTTCTTTCACAGATTTCTCTATAGAAGACGTGGGGGTAGAGTCCTTTCTTTTCTTCTTCCTTCGGCTTCGTTTAATATTCTCTTCAATCTCAAGTATTTCTGGTATAATTGCGCTCGTCTCCACTATAGTCATAGTAACTTTGTTCACATTACTTGAGCTTGGTTGCTTAGACATTGCCATTTTAAGAACACTAGCGCCATTGCCTTCAATAGAAGGAGCGGTAATACTAACGGGAGAAGCCGTTACTTCACCAGCTATGAAGAGCTGCGTTGTTGCTTTAATATCGTGCAGAATTCCTTTTCTGGGCTGGTCGATCAAAATTTTATTTTCAGTAACGGAAATTTCCGGGGAATTGTCCATTGGTACTAATCCTTCATCGACCCTAAAAGCATGTTTGGGCACGTTCGATTTTGCACCTTCAATTCCATTCTTCTCAGATGCCATGCCTTCAATAGTTCCGATGTCAGTTAATGCGGTTATCTTCTCAGTATTTTCTTGCGTACCTTCAAATGCAGGAGTTTCTAAAATCAAATTAGCTTCTTTACCTGAAGACTCTACAATTTCTGAAACAATGGCCGATATCTCAGGCTCTGAAGTTTCCACCACAAAGTTACCGATTTTAACAGTGGTTCTCTCTGGAGTTTGTGGAACACTCTTTATTAATTCAACGAATCTTTCTGGAGCTGAAGGTTCTTGTTGAATTTTAGACTCTAAGGAATATTGCAGCTCTTTGGATGGCTCAGTCGTGTCTCTAAATTCGACTGACGATTTTATCAAAGGTTCTGTAGGTTTTTTTATCTCCAATAAATCAGAAGTTATTTGCGTTGGATCGTCCAATGTCATAAAAGACAAAGACTCTTCTTTAAAACTTTTCTTGATTCCAACTTCTTTCAAAGGTTCATCTACCCTTGAGGTTATCGCTTGGTTGACAGTTACTAACTTTCCTTTATTTGTAGCTATAGGTTCCGAACATTTTTCTGTTTCTATAAACCGCTCCAACTCCTTATTCGAAGATTCGAAGGATTTTAATGTTTCTCCAACATGCTCAGTAAATTGCGGCTCTAACACCTGTCCGACCACATTCTCTACAATGTTATTCTTCTCACCTTCAGAGGGCAAAGACTCCATGCGTGACTTAATAATGGTTATGCTAACTTTTCCACTGGATTTTTGCGTTTGTGCAGAATTTACGATATCGGACATGACAGGTGACAATGGTGGAAATCCTTTCATTTCAGATATTTCTTTTGGAGGAACTATTTCGTATTTATCGTTATTAGTAGATATCACTTTAAGTGGTTGGACTGATGTTTCCAAACTAATGTCTGGCTGTATTACGCCTTGAAGAGGAGTTGTTACATCAATAGTTTGCTCTTTAGTCGGAGGTTTTGTATATTTTTCCTTATCAAGAAATTCTAAAAGTTCCTGCCTGCCTTCTACTGTTGCAAATTGCCCTACCGCAGTTGATAATGTATTATAACTAGACTCAGCATATTTTTTATAATCTTCGGCTTCAATACATTTTTCAAGAGTTTTTACCTCCTCCACATCTTCTCGTTGTACTACCAAAGTTTCTTCTTTGGTTTCAGCCCGTTCTTCTTCAATTGTTTCTCGCGTTTTATTTTCCTCAGGCTCTACATAGGACCCTGTGCGTTCCATCTTTTTTTGTTGCAAAGGTTCAACCAAAGTTTTCACTATAGTAATACTGACTTTCTCAGGTGGCGTTAAAGATTGATGTGTGCTTTTCGCCTCTAAAAATTCTGACACTATTCCCTTAGCGTCTTTAAGAATCGTTGACTCTTGTAAACCTACAATTTCGGAAAGTTTTTCTGAATGAAGGAATTGTTTATCAGAGTTGTCTGGAATTTCTGATGAAATTTTTTTATCAAATTGGTAATTTTCTAAACACACAGGATAGCCAGTGTCCAAATTCAAAGGCCATATTGGCGTCACTGCATCCCTAGTGGGTGTTAAAGGTTTAGTCACTGCATTCGTATGCACGTTAAATTCTATATCTGTGGGTTGCAGGTGGTGTTGAATAGGCCAAATATCTTTAATATCTTCAATTAATGGTTCTTCACACTTATGCTGCTCTTGTTGATTTATTTCGTTAACTGTAACATTATTAATAGAAGTAGAGACGACAGCATCATCAGCCGTAATGTTGTCTACGGTGTCAATAATTTGCTCAACAACTACTTTAGGTGCCGGCATATCAACAAATTCTACTGGTGCTTTGGTTCGACTTTTTGTAGTTTCTATTACTGTTGCTGTTTTTGTGGTAGTTGGTTGTTGTGTTTGCTGTGTTGTTGTGATGGTTGTGGTAATAAACTTAGAAGAATCAATATCAAATACCTGTTCAGGCGTTTTCTGTTGAGCATCTGGCTGCAGAACATCTGTTGACACCTCTTGTATAGTTACGCCTGGTTGTGTCGAAAGGCGATCGAATTCATCTTGACTTACTACCCGGCCATTTATAGTTCGCACTATATTTACATTGACTTGAGGAGCTGTTTCTTCCTCAGTTATTTCAACTTCTTCAGGCTCCTCCAACATTTCTTCCGTAACATGTTCTTTGCCATCAATAATTACAATTCGTTTGATAATTTTTCTGGTTGTCCGTATAACTTTACGTGAAACTTGTTGTACGACAGTTCGTATACTGCCCTGAGTTACCTCTTCGGTTGGTACGATCTGCATGTGCTGCATATTACGAGAGTCCACGTATGCAACATCGCCTTCGTGCAATGGAACGCCATGAACCAGAACATCCGGACTGCGATGTTCTTCATATTCTTCTATTACAGGCGCGCTCTCAAATTCTTCTACAACCACATTTACAGGTAAAGTATCAAGAGATTGATGAGCGTGGACGCGGGTATAATCGGTTTTATCATAATCTGAAAGTTCTACTGGTTGAGTGACTTCAAGATTCTGATCGGTTGATAGAGCGCCCGAACTGAAGTGTTGTTGCACGATTTGCTGACGAGTGCGTGTAACCTTTTTTAAGATAATATGTTTAGTACCGTCTGCTCCCACAACAACTTCAGTTGTAGTTTCATCAGGTTCTACAAATGTTGTTTCGAATACTTGCGGTACATTTTTAAGCACGAGTTCTGTGGCGCGGTCTATACCACCTTGGGGTTTCTTATGATAACGCGCTTCAATTTCAACATTTTGTGGTTGATCACATACGGCTGCATTGGGTCCTGCTTCAATTTTAATAGTTTCTTCACCTCGCTGTACGATTTGAGTAACTGTAATATTTTCTGTAGGTTTACGTTCTTTCTGCGTTTGCAAAGCGATATCAGCCGTCTCTTTATTTGGTTGATTTGATGCGGTCAAAGGAAAACTAGTTTGGGCCTCAACTGTGTGAGCTTCAGCAGCCGGCTGCCACGCTTTATCCAAAGTAATAGAAGTTTGAGTTTCTACAGCTGCATAATTAACAGGTTCAATTTCTTCTTCAGGCATTGAACTTGAAGCTGCATAATTAACAGTTCCAATTTCTTCTTCAGGCATTGAACTCGAAGCTGCATAATTAACAGGTCCAATTTCTTCTTCGGGCATTGAACTCGAATCGACAGTGCTGGCATTCGATTCCACCGTTGCCTGAGGTGGAATAATTAATGATTCAGCTTGAATACGTTTTCGTAGCTCATCTTCTTGTTTAGATTTCTTCAAGTCCATGATAATAGTTTCAATTGTGTAAATTTTTTTAGTGGCTATTGTGATTTGTTCACGTAAAATAGTTATTACATATTGCAGTTGTTCAATTAAACTGTTAGCAAAAGGTGCTACATCTTCATGTGTTAACAACGGTTTAGTTTTTTCTAATAAATCTTCCAACGATTGCTGTCTTTCCTTAAGAGTACGTAACAAAGTTTGACTTTTCTCCACTTGTCCACGTAATACAAGCTCGTCATTTGAACCTTCTTCGGTTACTTCTAAACCTTTAAGTTCTTCACTGACAGCTTGAATCCAGGATTCGATCTGTGTTAAGTGCATCTGATATTCTTCTAGTTCTTGCTTACGTTTCTTTTGAGCATGGACGGCGCCCTATATGTTTGATTAAAAAATCATAATTATAAAAATACTAACATTCTTAAAGAAATACTTACCGCTATCATGGTAATGCCTTGTTGTGTGCGTCGCAATAGTAATTCTATGCGATCGTTAATCTCACGCAATAAACGTTCTGTAGGAGGGTCAGTAGGAAGAGTTTGACTGACAGTTTTTAGTCTTTCCGCTTCCTTCCCTTGATATTCCAGATTTTCTTGGATCAGCTGAATTGTGGTAGCAAGTAATTTAATTAAAGGATTGTTGTAAGTAAAATTTATATATTCAAATGCAAATCCTTGTATAAAGAACTCTAACAAACCTACTGAGCAGCGTTTTAAAGAAAAATCGAGTAATAAGAAGGTATAGCTGTGTTTTATTTTGAAGATGTTTTATGATTTAGTGGTGGATCTTTGCTTTTAATGAACAATTAATTAATTTTTTGCTAAGAAAATCTTTGTGTTTATTGTGGCATTTGTCGTTAGGTAACAAACAATGTGTTACTTTGATATGCATAATTTTTGCCTTTAAAGCTGGTTTGAGACATAATTTTTAATATTACTTACCTTTAACCCTTGCAGCATACCATCTAAACTGTCTTGCGGTAAATAGGCGATGGCTCCTTCGACTGTCGTTAGCGATTGCAGTAATTCATCAACTTCCTGATTTCTCAATTCCTATATTCATATTTGGGTTGGAATTGGTGGCAATTTATATTTAAAAAATTAATTAAACATTTCTTAATTTAGTTTCATAAACGAAAAAAAAAAATTTAGAAAACCACAAATTTTTGGATAGGTATGTAAACTTTAAGCCACGACACATACAAAAGGATATGTTGAAGAAAAAAATTTTATTTTAAATTTCTTTGAAATGAACATTCAAAGCAAACAGAATTGATATAAATGGAAGAAAGCATGCAAATATTTACAGAGAAATACCTAGTAGATGGTACTAAGTATAAAAATAGATCCTTATATATTAAAGACTTGGTAAAACTTTAAAAGCATAAAATTCATAGTTTTTGAGGGAAATAGGTACGAATATATACATGGATAAGAAAGTTTTCAAAGATTCAATAAGCTTCAATCTTTAACTTTTAGGAGAAATTATAGAAGAGGGAAAATGCATAGAATGATTATGAAATGCTAATAAAGAATAATACATAACCAAGAATTGGAACCGAACTATTAATGTATACTCACTTAAACGTTACAAGAACTATACAAGAAATAATTTTATTGTTTATTAGTAGTTTTCGTAATCAAACTAAATTTTAAAAAAAGGGATAGATTAGACCATTAACCATTTTGATCTTTCAAAAACCCCGTCTCAGAGATACTTCACACCTTAACCACAGGATAATATGGTCATACAACAAAGGAAACAAAATATATGGACCACTATTTACTAAAGGTAGACTTTTGTTAAAAAAAGGATTCGCAAAAACTAAAAAAATTAAATTCGTCTTGAAAGGAGTATGGGGCATTATCCACCACCACAAATATTTGCACATTTGTCACTTTATCAGAAGTTACAACAAAAAAAAAAAAAATCTGTTTATTCGATATTTTTGCGCTCACGTGTTTGTGGACAAAGAAGGATCGCTTTTAAAATTGGTCTTTGCTATTGCTAAAGAACGTATCGTCAGCTTTCAATTAATTTCTTTTTTCTAACGAGCAGACCTCAAATAAAAACGCATTGCTACTTAGATTCGAAACATCACACGTTAGACAACACCAATTCTGCAAGACTTGGGACGAAACACCAAATCATGATAGGCAAGTATACGTTTCGAATTGCTTCGAAATAACATGAAATCTCCATTATTTTTTTTTTGGGAATAATGTGCAAATTTTCTTTAAAAAGACGCAAAAATATTCATCTCAGTCCAAAAACTCACGTTGGATATAGTCTACGAATAACGTGAATCACCTATGGTTTTTGGTTTACCGATGACTCCATCATCCTGAGGTTATTTAGCTATATCACGGAATCAAATTTACCGATCGGGCTATTTTTTATTGTCCACTTACTTTATAAGTCACTATGAGCCAAAATCGAACATAATAATAATAATAAGTCTTTCAGAAAATACGACAAAGATCAACTAAAATCACTTTGTATCTTATATTAAGAATAAGCAAAATTTATAATAAATCCGTTTAAGATGAGTTTCTTGAACCGATAGTAAGTATTTTAAAACGTCCGTTATTGACAAAAACAGTCGTCCGCTTTTACAACTGTGTCCTTTACCTAAGAATATATTAGGTTGGGGAAAAGGTAATCCATTATTTTCCAATTCGAAATGTTAAATAAAGTCCTGAAGTTCTTATAAGATTGGATGGATTACCTTTTCCCCAAACTAATATCAAATTTCCGCTTTCAACTCTTTGCTCTAACTAGAATCAAAACCCTATACTGATTACGTCCTTATTTGACTTATATTTGTAAGTTTTAAAGAATGTAAGACAAATCTATTCTACACATACTCTTACAAAATATTGTTCTTAGCTAAGAAACGTCGACCTCACATTTGCCATAAAAAATATTTACCAGAACGTCCTCTAACAATTACATTTTATGCTGCCGCCTTAACCTTTACGCATCCACAATTAATGCAGACGATGTAATTTCTACATTTTCATCGAATTTATCAGAGATCTGCTTCAATGTAGATATTTTTTTTTGATAATCTAAATTAACATATCGCAGCCGAAAGTTATATTAGTTTGGGGAAAAGGTAATCCATTATTTTCCAATTCGAAATGTTAAATAAAGTCCTGAAGTTCATATAAGATTGGATGGATCCATTATTTTCCAATTCGAAATGTTAAATAAAGTCCTGAAGTTCTTTATATGCTTTGCCACTTTCGAAGGACTTTCGAAGATATCGAAAGTGTAAATAATAAATAACTATTTTGCTTTACTGATTTGAATAATGAATTCAGAATTCAAAGAAAAAAATTCTGATAAGTCATAGCAGACAATTAAGTATGTAGAAATTTGTCTTTTCAATAAAATCTCAGATAAAGTGTGAAATATTCTTTCGAATTTACTGAACTGAATATTCTTTTGTAATACCTCGAGCACCTTTCCTTTACATGAATATATGATCGTATTATGAAACTATTTCTGACGAAAGTTTCATAAATATATAATGATTTCATTATAATTATTTTTTTATAACAATCTTTGCAATTTCCTTTTATTTCACTTTAAAGATAATTATCTTACACAACTATTTCTGACAAAACTTTTCTTTTATAAATACTTAATGATTTCATTTATTTTTCAAAAATTCGATTTTTGCAACTTTAACGTTCGTAAACTGGCACAGTACTATTCGATTGAATCATTTGAGAAGAAGAGATAATTCCACAAAATGAGATCAGCAAAAATTTATTGCAATAGTCTTTTCTTCCTTAAGAGAGAAAAAAAGGGGAAATTATTTCAAGAAAAAAAAACTATTTTTAAACGTACAAAATATGCAAAATCTCTTTAGCCTTAATGCACATGGCCGCGCAAACGATGACGCCAGGCATTGAACCCGTTTAGTTGTAATAATACATTTTAGAATAAATTGTTTTTTTTTTAATTCTTGTTAAACTATAAATTAGTTACACACACCAGAAAGTGTGTTGAAAATTGGACGTGCCCGCTCGCTATGGTGAATGATGTGAGGTGGAGTGAATTGAAGTGTAAAATAGTATACATGTAGTAAATATAGTCAATTTTTTTCTCACTTTTTCTCATAAGAAAAATAAAAGTTAGGAAATTAAATTAACGAAATTACGGTTAAACACCGTATATGTTGGTTGCGATAAAATGATACGATTATTATAGGTGTTAAAGCATGAATGCGAGATATATGTATGGATCAGATATCTAGAAAGACTACGCACGTTGTTAATCTGCGCAACAAATGGAATTTTAAATATTACTACATTCTACGTTTATTTTCTACACAAGTCATTAAGTAAACATCATGCTTGGCTTGTTTTAATGCTTTTTGTTAGTTTTATTTTAAATTTGTTCCTTCTTTTCTGTTTAACTTAGAAATATATGTGTGAAAGAGTAATATAACTACAACTACAATTAATCATGGGTTCAATAAGTTACTAATTATACAGGTAGATGCTAGAAAACGTCTTCTTTTTTACTTAAAGACTTAAGCAATTATTGAAAACATGAAATGAAATAAAATGCAGTTAAAATTGAAAATAAACTTACAAAATTAAATACACAAAAAGAAAAAGAACAATGACAAGCTATGACAAAAGGTACAAGCAAATTATAAATTAATTAGTTAAAAGTGCAAAAACTATTACTATCATAGTATCTATTGTTTTCTTTTGAAAAACATTCAAGAATGCTTTTCTTCTTCAATTTTTTTCTTCAACTTTACTGTAATGAATTATTGTTTAACGTTATATTTAAAATGTATGAAATAATAATTCGTATTGTTTTTGGCTTTTACGCAAAAAATTAATGCTTTACAAGCATTATCATAACTCTTTTTTGTCAGACAAATACAAATGAGAAAAGGCATAAAAATGCAATGAGAACACATACAATAACAAAACACAATAATCGGAAAAGAATTTGAGTTCAAGCTAAATTGGCGCGATTATGGTTCTCAATACGGACTACTACACCAATTTAACTTATTTAAAAGCCAAAAACATAGACCAAAACCACACAAAAAAGCGATTGTTATTAAGATTAGTAATGTACGTATGCTCAACTCAATTATCACCTTCTGCATCGGTTGGTGGTGTTGTAAAACTTGATGATCATTGTCTAATTTATCACCAGAACTACTTGTCGTTATTGTGGTGGTGGTTGTGGTGCGTTTAATTAAACCAGGATCCTGTGGTGTACCAATCATGCTGGGTAGTAGCAATTCATCGGTTACAGTGGTTGTAGTAGTAGTTGTATGAGTACAATTGACGGGCAACCTTTGAGTTGAAATTGTAACTGGTTTGCTGATTAAGGGTGCTATGTCTTCTACAGTTCTAGCGGTATTTGTTGTTATCGATGCAGGTGATTTCGTTACCTCGTTTATTGGTGTTACTGAAGTAGGTAGTACGGTAACTGCTGCTGCGGCGGCTGTTTCAGGAATGCATGTTGTCGCCTGCACCGCCTTATTGATTAAGGTGGTAACACTATCTAGAGGGGCTTTATTACTTACGAGACTGAGACTTGACGAGTCATTGTTACGGAATTCAGTGATTGAGTGTGAAATGTTAGTTGGTTCGGAAAGGCTTAAGTTTTGGGACTCAATTAATGGGATGTTAGCAATAGCTGTTAATTCTGTTTGAATAAATTTTTTGGAAGTTTCAACCTCATCTGGCTCTAAAGCCTCTTTGATTTCTTCATGCTCTTTTAAAGCTAAATACGTACTCTGATCTCGCCAGTTACCTAATCCACCGGGTAAATCAGTTGACATATATTGCGTAGAGCAGGTTCTTTGATAACCATCACGGCATTGATCAGATTTAGGATTTGACGCTATATGACCACTATTGTCACTATCCGGATCTCGATCATCATCGTCTTTATATTTGTGTACGTCCGGTAAAATATACGGCTTATCACCCTCATCGTTATCGTCATCATCATCGTCATCGTCATCATTGTCGCTGTCATGTTCTTTGCCTTCTAAACTCCTAGATTTACTATCCTTGAATCCTTTCAATTTTATCTTTTGCTGTTCATAAACACCCTCTTTTTCAACAGCTTTAGATTCAACCTCACACCAACTATCTTTAAACAAATTTAGATATAACATATCCTTATCAAGATCTGAAATAACTTTAATCTTAGTAGATTCGCCGGAAACATTAGCTTCTTGTCCCTTTTTGACTTTATCTTTAGTTTCCAATGCTTTGATAACTGCAAGAGAAGATTCGCTTTTAAACAAGTTTTGCCTGTCATCAAATGCAAGCTTACTAAAATCATCTTTTTGCAAATTTCTAAGCCACAACTTGTCATTATTGCTAGCTATCTTATTTAAATCAATTTCTTCTGTTTTCGGCAGCTGCTTTAAAGTTCTACTGTACTGGGTAGCCAAATGATATCTTGGTTCAGTAAGATCAAAAGCAGATAATAAAATTAATAGTCTTTCCTGGGAACTATGAGAGGGCTTTAAATTTGATTGACTTTCTAAATGCAAATTATAAGCAAGCAAGTCTTGCGCATTTTCATCCGAAAGATGTTCTTCGCTAATCACACAATTATCACAAGTTTCATTAGCTATCGTTTTATGATGGAGTTCATCAAGTGCATGTACTATACCACCAGCTTCTCTTAAAGCCGTCTTTGGTAACTGATGTAAAGTTATTAGATTCGGCTGGGAAATAATATCTTCGGAATGCGTGCTCTCGGAGGAAGCTGAAATCAGTTCTCTTTCCACAGGACTATAAGGAAGTTTTAAGGGTAGTTGGCTATCTAAACAAAAATTAAAGGCAGGCACATCTGACATATTACCATCCGGGTTATACTCTTCCATAATACCATAATTATCACAAGTTTCCTCTGTCATTGGTTTATACTGGAACTTCTCAATAGCATGTTCGCATATTTTGGGCTTATCAAGCCAGTATTCTCTCAGCTCTTGATGTAAATTTTGCTTTAGTTCCTTCAATTTCAATTCATTCACCTCATTTTCGTTCGCAGTATTCCACTGATCGCTTAGGTCAGAAATGATCGATTTTGTAGTCGATTCTTTAGGATCTGTAGGGTAATTAAAATCGTATTCTTTTATTTCAGCAGAAGTAAATGGTATATGTTTCGTCGTATTCTCATCAATTGTAAGTCCACGGACTTCGAATTCCTCTGCCTTTGTAGGTATTAACAGCGATTTAGCAATTTCCTCAGAGGATTGAATTGGCATTTCTTCTATTAGCATCTCTTCTCTAGTTTTCGGAGCGATTTCACAAATCGTAATTTCCCCTTCAGCTTCTAGAGATTGTGCAAGTGACAACTCTTTGAAGTCTACAGGCCGAATTTGTTTTTCAACGCCTCCGGATGGCACTTTTGTTACTAGGGGAGTCGCAGATCTTCTCTCCGCTTTAATGAATTGTTGAGATAATGTTGAATCTCCAATATCAAGAGCTTTGCCACTTCCGGATTTATTCGTAGATTGAATGTTGTGCTCCTCATACTTATCACTATGAGTTTCAGAGCTTCTTGCTTCAGAATCATAAACTTTTTCTTTCATTACAATTTCATGTGATTTTTCCTGAAAGTCTTCTGTTGGCAACTTGGTTATTTCTAGAGTTTTCTGGACATTGTCGTGCGTTATTTCCTCCTCGTGTGAAGTAGTCTGCAGTTTTTCTTGGTTGTCACCTCTTGACGGTTGGATTGTTCCTGATATTTGAGCAACATATCCTCCCGCAGCCATCTCCAAGGATATCATGGAGTCCAATTTTTCTGCAACGATCGTTGGAGTACCTTCTACGTCCGCCGAAATCATGCTTTCTTCAGCTCGACATTTCATCGTAGACGATGCTTTCTCACTTGCTATTAACTGAATACCTGTAACATCCAGTATTGGCGTTTTTTCAAGTGAAATCTGAATACCAGAAGCACTCGATTTGGCAACTTTTAAAGTCTCTTCGCTTATGCTTCTGTTCGAGATTTCTGCTTCAATTGTTTTTTTCTTAGATTTTTGCTTTGGTCTCTTCCCCTTTCTCTCTGCTTCCAAATTAATTGGCATCAATGGTTTAAGTTCTTCTGCATCGACCACCATTTTATCTGCACTTAAAGTGCTCTCTGGTTCGTTAAGCACACGTATCTTCTGCGAGGATTTTGCAATGTTTTGAGCAGCAATTGCAGCCCAATATGTACCAATTAGTGTTGCAGAGCTCTTGACAGGAAGTTCGTCCACCATAGTATCATGAATATCAAATTTTACGTTTTCAAAATGTTCTTCCTTGTCGTATGAGGTCTTATTTAGATGATCAGTTTCAATAGTTCGCGAAATTGACAGGTTAATATTTTCAATTAGTTCATTACTTGGCGACGCCTTCAGCTCTGTTTGCAATTTATTTTGTTCTAATTTCTTATGTTTATGAGACTGATTAGAACGAGATCTTGATCGTGGAGAATTGGAACGAGATCGTGAACTTATAAATTTCCACTGAGTTACTACAGAATCTCCTTTGCTTTCTTGAGAAGGAGTTTGCACTGATTTCTTAGACGGAATATTTTGTGTACGAGTATCTCTTTCTTTCTCAATAGAAGATTCCAAGTCTAGACGGCTTATATCGAAAGTTAAGTATTGATCCGGAGTATCACATTCGATGTCAGAGTCAATCAAATCTTTCCATGACAGCGATGATTCTTGTGTATTTAACACTTCTTCGATTTCAAAAGAATCTTTAGGTTCTGAAAGACAAGGTAATTTCATCTCTTCAGAAGTTGGTATACTTTGTTCAATAGTTTCATAATCACTTTCTTCCAAAATTTTCGTAGTTTCTGTTAGTTCGCCTACAAATACTTCATCTTTATTAGCGATTGCATAGATTTCGCGTGCTTCTGGTGACGGGGAATTTGCTACATCATCTGCTGCATGCGAAACTTTACCAGAAATATCAAGTATGCCAGATTTTCTGACCACTTCCGCATAAGTCTCAGACAAGGACCAGACAGACGGCTGTGAACTCGACACGGTTTCAGATATATCTGACACTTTCTTGGGAAGAGAATCGACAGCGGGTTCAACTTCGTTGCTTTTTGCAAACTTCCTAAACTTTTTAGATTTCTTTTCCCTTTTCTTTTTTTCAGACAAGTTTACAATCGTTGACTCTTGTATTTTATCTACAACTTCGAGGGCGGAAGTATTGATATTATCTGATTGTTGTACGTTTCGAAAATCTACAATTTCATCTCTATGACCTATATCATCAATTGCGAATTCGTTAGACATTTCAAATTTTACATTTTCGACATCCTTATTTGGTTTGACAACCGCTTCAACAGATTCGACTGCAGTTTGAATAAATTCAAGAGCGTTCTGCTTATTGCCACTTGTTTCTTGTAATACCTTTTCATCTTGATTTGAGGGCAAGTTACTTTTTAATATCGCAGACCAAGACATATAAGATAGTGCTGGTATTGGCAATTCACCTTTAATGGTCTCGTTTAGGAGACTTTTGTCTGTTGCATTAGTTGCATCTAATACCCGGTTTTCTTCAATAGGGGACTTACTTCCTTGTGCTCTTATTTTCTTACGTTTCTTTTGCCTTTTCTTTACATCGCGATGATCTTTTATGTCTATTTTATGCAATTTTTCTAGATTTGATGAAATTTTTTCAATTTCATCTTCGTTAACAGAAGAGACAGATGGAATATGCGTAGATTCTTCGGAAGTTCCTCGGCTAGCACACGTACTTTTGACGGAACCTTGCAAATGATATAAATCATGCTTTTGTTCTTGACCATATGAGAGAAAATCTTGTAATTGTTTTGATGATGTAGTATTACTATTTTTCACGCTTGCTTTCAATTCATTTTTCAATGCTTGCTCTTCCGGAATGAAATCGGCAGTCTTTTGTTTCAAATCTACGGATTGTGAAGTTGCAGAGGTAACGGATGGCTTACTAATATTTTCTTTCAGTACATCTGACCACGACTTCATATAAGATACACGCATAGACGTGCTTTTTTTATGAATCGGCAGCACCGAGTCAACATCTTCGCATTTTCTAACAAAACTCTCTCTTTCTTTCTTTTCCGTAGTGATAATTGCATGAGTTAGGTCAGCAATGTCTGATTCTGGTTTTTTAATTTCCGTTTCAATTTTCTTCAATTTTTTCTCGTCGTTCTCCTCGAATAGTAGTGAGTTTTTATTTTCTACATCTAAGATTTCAAAGCTGTCCAAAGTTTGCATTGGGCTGACCAAAAGTTCCAGTTCTGAAAGTTTACTTTGAGCTGATACCTCTACATCTTCTGAAACTATATCGGACCATTTTTTAACAACTGTCTCATTATCTGATTGGTCAAAAACTGCAGTTTTCACATAATCTGTCGAAGTTTCGATCATCTGAATATTTTCGCACTCATTAAATTCCACATATTCGTGCCTATTAAGTTCCTCAGTCATTTCTATCGGTTCTACCAATTTGACAGATTCATCCCGTCCGCTACCTGCTCCATCGTTCGCTAAGACTAAGCCTTCTGATTGTTTAGAATTTTTTGTTTCGCAAGATCTATTAGCTTTCTCAGAATCCGGTAAATCCAATTTTTTATTCGCCGTCTCCATGCTAGAAGTGTTCGTTGATTGCGCGATCTCTCCTTTTATAAACGCCAAGTTTTGTTTTGTTTTAGATTCCGCAGAAGTTTCGTGGGTACGTTCCGTCAATACATCAGATAAGGAATCCTGTTCTTCAGTTCCCGCATATAATGCGTCGTAAGCGACGTAAGATGCATGACTTTCAATATCCAAAGGAACGTCTTCACTAAACTGGTCCTCGTCTGTAAGCACAGACCAAGATTTTTCCAAATTTTCTATTTTAGAACCGGACGCCGATGGGTACTTAAATTGTAACTGTATTGTATCAGAAGGCTGTATGATTTGTTCTGATTCGGACTCCTTTTGGATTCGTCGTGTATTCAACTTTTTGCTTCTAGCAGAGGCGATATTTTCTTCAATGTTCTTTTCCATCTTTGGTCCAGTGTACTTTTCAATGTTGTGATTTTCCAATTTGTCTTGTGCTAAAAAGTCATGTTGATCGTTAACCGCGAAATCTTCAGCTTTTTTGCTTACAATATCAGACCAAGACGGTACGAATTTGGTAGTTTGTCCAGTGAACGTGCTTTCCACTGAAACTGCGCATTCCTTCATCTCCCTTTCTTTTGACGTTTGCTCTTGTTTTTTCAATTTCTTCTTCTTCTTCTTATTTTCTGGTGGTGAATTAATGTATTTCAGTTTTTTCGGCTTTTTCTTTTTGCCTTTCATAATATCTTCCAATTCTGCCAGAATACCATCACTTATTGCAAAAACTTCTTTTTCAGAATTTTCAGGTATATCTTGCTTTTTTGTAATTTCTGCGTTTTGACTCTCACTTTTTTCCAAGTCAATGAAAGCTGTAGTCTGCTTTAGAATATCAGCATAGCTGGTATAAATCTTATTAGAATTCTGACACGTTAGTTCTTTCTGGGATGGACTAAATTCTACCCCAGTTTCTACTTTGGTAATTTCGCGCCAAGGCACATCGAGTTGTGGCAATTCAAATGCGCTTAGAATGGGAACACTTCCTGTTTGAGGGTCTTGACTGGGCAACTTATCAGTTTCACTTTTAGCAGGATAATTATCTTCTGTTACTATTTTGATATCATCTTCTAGAGTGTTCTCAAAGATATCCGGTGTTGATGAAGTTGTATTGGTGTTGGCCGCAGTCGTCCATGTTTGATGAGGTGTAACGATAGTAGTGGTATCTGACATTTCTTCATGGACATCTAGTGCTTTAACTATTGTACCAATTGGTTGTAGCGCAGGTTGAGAAGACGTTTCAATTTTGTAATCACAGACGCGTTTGTCTGCGTTCTCTGCGGACTTTGGTATCGTTTCAAGTTTTTCACTTTCATCGTCAGACAAATTTATTGGCTCATCTAGAACACTGATCCAGGCGTTAGATGATTCGTCAAGTGGTAAACCAGCATAATCTGCCCTGGTCTGTTTGTCGACCGTCATCGTATCTTGACGCAAAAAGTCTGCATTAGTTTCTTCGGCGTTAATAGAATCTCCTTCAGTTATTTTTTTTTCATCTTCTTTTTTGTCATTTTCCGTTAATTCTAAGTCTTCTTGTTTATCATTATTGGAAAAGATAACAGGTTCATCAAGGGAATTTATCATCAGCATATCAGCGTTAACCGAAGATTGTTTTTGTGTTTCTTTCGAATAGTTCACTACAATTTTTTGTTCTGGCAATGCAACAAATGCAGACTTACTATCTTGCTTATTAATATTTTCCGATCCAGTGGTTTCAGAGTTATACACTTCAAACAAGTCTTGAATTTCATTGTCTTTGTTTTTGATGTCTTCATCATCAGAGAATGCCATCGACTCATCTATATTCATCCAGGCATTTGAAGACTCATCAATTGGCAATCCAGCATATGCAACTCTTCTTTCTTCTTTCAAGTTTTCCTTTGCGATGTCTATCGCCTTCGGATCAAAAATAGAACTTTCTACGTAAGAACTTATAATTTCAGTGCTGTTAACTGTAATTTTAGTTCGATCACCTTCTTCCAACGTTCGGGATTCTTCAGATTGAAGTGGAATGACTGACGCTTTGCTATGAGATTGAAGTTCCTCCCCGATGTTTGAGTATGCAACAGATTCAATTTGTAACTTAGTGTGTAAATCTGAATACTCGTACGCTAATTTTGAATCTACTAATTTTTCATTACCATATTTTCTTTGGACAGTAATCAAGTCCTCAGACGCACGTCCTTCCGCTGATATATTTTTGTCTACGCTTTTTGGTAAAGTTTTTTCGTTTTCTTCCTCAGTCAATAGCTTTGGCAAGAATTCTACAGTTTGGTCAATTTCTTCTGATATACTTTCTTGCATTTTTTCCTCAGAAACCATGGAATCAATAGTCGTTGTGCCTGTATGGAAAGTAGTGGTAGCAGTGATTAAATTATCTGGCACGTTTTGCGGTTTTTCGCGAACAGTAGCAGCATTTTGAATAAACGCTTCTAAAGGTGCCGAAAATGCTTGTTCGCCCTGTTGCATTAGAACAGTTTCCGGCCGATCGGCTTTAGATGGTTGCAATGACTCTTCAATTTTCCCTTTTTGACTATAACTTTGTTCGGTTTGAAGAGTATTAATTTTAAGGCTTTCTGGCCCTTCTGCTACAATTTTCAAATCTTCCTGCAATACAAGTTCCTGTTCTTCCAATTGTTGTTCTGTTTTTTTGATCGATGAAAACGGAGTTTCATTCAAATGCATGCAGACATTCATTGATTCATCAGTCGGTAGATCCACAAGAACCTTTTCGTCTGAGGATTCTGAAATCTTTTCAATGGTCGTTTCCACAATAGACTCAGATTCTTCCTCTTTGGAGATGTCGCTTGCGGTATCAACGGAAGATTTCATATTTTCTATCTTATTAAAAGTTTCAATTTTCATTTCATCTTGTGGTATCAATACTTCAGTTTTTTCTTCGTCCTCACATTCTTCATCCACAATATCCTTCCATGACATTAGCTCAGTTGGTTCTTCAACAATTTCAGCCCAGGAAGAAAATTCGAATTCTTCCTGCTTGGACGTCATCTTAGCAGGCTTCGATAATTGATGATTTCTTTCGGCTTCAATAAAATCTGCTGTGAATATACGAGGGCATGTAACAGAAACACTGGACAAAAGTTCTTCTTGCTCTTTAGATTTTCCTTTTTCAAATGTAACTCTTATTTTAGGAACATCTTTCTTCTTTTTAATTTTAGGTGACTGGGAATTCGTTTCAATTAAGAGTGTTTTTATTTCCTTTTGTGCCTTTATTTTCACGGTATCGGTCATGTAATCAATTTGACTTGCTACTTTCGCCCAAGTTAATGGTTTACTATCCTGTTGCACGGCTTCTTTTATGTCAATGGCGGGTTGTGATGCTTCTTTTATTTCGACGGCAGCCTGCTCAACAATTTTCTGTTGTGGCGAAGGATCGAATGACTGACCTATTTTTATTGAATCCTCCCCAATATTTGGTTCCTTTTCTTGTTTTTTGTGGAGCCTAAGCTTTCTTTGACCAGAATGCTTAATCGAAATCAAAGATTTTTCTGGTTTTTCAAGTTTAATATCAGCAGGAAGACGAACTGGCGACTTTTTACGAGAGACTAAGTCATCTATCCACACCCCAGGTTTCTTAACCAATGAAGCCCAAGACAAATCACTAACATCATGTTCCATGACTGCATCGTCAACTTTTGGAAGGCAATCATCCTCTTTTTCTTTAAGCGGTTGCTTCGAATTTTCAGACTCCTTAAATATTTCATTTCTTGGTTCGGCTTGTAATTTAAGGGTTTCGGTTTCATTTTTGTCTTTATCAACTTCATTCGCTTCAATTAACTTTAGTTTTGTCTGATCTGGTTTAGTATTTAATTTTTTCTTGTTTACTTTTGGTTTATATTCTTTATTTTCTTCCGTAACTTTTGGAGTTACTAATTCTTTTGATGGTTTTGTTCGAGATGCAATTTCATCTATCCACTCTCCCGGACGTTTCACTAAAGCTGCCCAGGTTGAAGTTGACTTGTTATCTTCTGAAGTTTTCAAAACCTCCACTTTTTTGCATTGCTCCATAGTTATTGTCGTCTTGTCATCTACATGTTCTTCTTCTTCGGAGGTTGCTGACATTAAAATAGGAAGCTTCTCGGGTGAATGAGATTTTTCGGGACTACCTAATTTTTCAGATTTTCTTTGTTTAGACTTTTTTTCATTATTTTTTGTCTTGGAATCTACAGTAATCTTTTTTCCCATTGGGGCAGATTTAGATTTATTTTTCGCTGTTGTAGTATCAATCCATTCTCCAGGCTTTTGAACTAAAGAGGCCCATGAAAATTCTACAGCAATTCCTTCAGTATCTTTTAGTGCTTGGTCAATATCCTTACCTGTTGTTTCTGATTCAGAGTTATCAAAACGCATTGTAGAAAGCTCTTCATTCGGAAGTATTATCTCAATAATTTCCTTATCATGCTTAGATTTTTCAGGAGACACGTCCTTTTTCTTATGTTTCCGGTTCTCGGTACCCGTAATTGTGTCTTGGAAGGTTAATGTTTGACGTTCCTGTTCCATTATCTTATTTTGAACAATGTAAGCATACGACTTTTCATCCGATCTTTCCAATTTTACATCTTTAGCTGGAGCTACCTGCTCAGCTTTCATTGGTTTAGGCAGCTTGCTCTTCTTATCAATTTCTTCAACGATTTCACTTATGTCTGACACGTTTTCCTCTTTGTAAGGTTTTACATCTTTAGAAGTATCTACGCGTCTCGAAGATTTCTGAAATTTTCTGGATTTGCTTAGCAGCTTCTGTTTTAACTCTCCTTCTTTAAGTTGTTTGCTTTTGGGCACAAATTCATTATAATATTTTTCATTTGCTAAAAATGTGTTGGTTTGATCCAAATGAGCTGGTCGCATATGTGAAGGCATGAATTCGGGAGCGTTTGGTGACAATTTTGATCCTAAGGCTATAGTGGCAATGGTAGGAACAGATTCTTCTAATACGCTAGACCAAGTGTCAATAACGGTCTTTTCATCAGGCACTTGCGAATGGCTAGTTGGCAAGATCGGCGTATCACTAGTTGCTTCAGTCCAAGATTGTTGTTGTGGTAAATCCACAAACATTGAGTAAGTTGCACCCGTTTTCAATGATTCTGTCGAAAGTTCTTCGGTTGTAGACTGAGATGATTTTTGTTGTAGATTTTCATCTGTTATCATAACATTATTTTCTTTTATGTTCTCCAGTAAAGCAGATTTTCCCAAAGGAGTTTTAAGCGATTCTGACTCGTCCTCTTCCTCATCTGAAAGCACTATAGGCTGATCAAACACTTCCATCCATGCATTACAAGTCTCATCGATAGGCAAACCAGCATAGGAAGATTTCCACTCTTTTTCTTCTTTTTGCATATTCACTTCGTTAACAGGCTGGTTCAATTCTCCAAGCTCATGAATCTCTTCGACTTTTTGAGCGGTTGAGAAAGTTTCATGCATTTCTTTTGATGCTGAATTGATTTCTATTTTTTCTTTAGGATTGGAAACAAGACTTTGCAGACGTTGTGGTTCACCTGTTGATGTGTGGTGAAGTGTAGTAAGCGTTCCGTTAGATTTTATGGTCATTTCTCTATCCGTTTTTAATTTAAATTCCTCTACAGTTTCTTCTTCGCTTCGATATGGTTGCAAAGGAGCTGAATATGATTTCTTCTGTTCTATATTTGTATCTTGACTTTTAGCCTCACGTAAATCGTGCATGTTACACTTTAATGCTTCGTAGTTGCACATATCTTCATCGTTTAAAGCTCTTGTGATTTCCTTTTCCAATCCTACTTGATTACTAGACTTTGTCTCTGTAGAGCTCCCTTCCGAATGCACTCCTCCATCAAGTAGACATATATCGCCGAGTGACTGTTTTTCTCTGCTTTCTTCAATAAGATTTTTCCAGTTCGGTAGATCTGCACAAAGTTTAACAATATCAAAATCGCGAGAAATATTGAGGTATAACTGTTCTTCAGCCTTGTTCAGAACAAATCGATTATATTTTGGTATATCAAAATTCAGATGATTATTATTTAATGCAACTTCCTCTGTTGCTGATGAACTTTCACTTAAAATGACAAATTTCGCTGGAATCACTTTCGTTTGCTCGCTGTTTTGTTCTTCTTGGATTAGTTGGGTTACTTTGCTTTCAGTTTGCTGCAAAGTAGAGTATAATTCGCTCTCTGTTCTTTGAAAAGTTTTCATGTCGTATTTGGGTATGTAGAAATTTATAAAATTGTCAGTATCTTCGCACTTTGGAATTTCTACCACATCAGCTATCTTATCAGTGGCGTTGATTGCATCGAAAGCGAACTGCGTTTCTGGATTAAATTGGTCCAATTTCGCTATCCTACTTTCTGAAATGTTAATTGTTTGTTGGGAGGAAATTGGTTTTTCCTTTAGATTATCCTTGACCTTTTCGAGGTAGTTTAGCCTAACAAATTCTTCTTCAGCTTGGTGCAAGGCAAATATATTATGCTTGGGTATTTCAAAATTATAATGGGTGATTTTTAATGGCATTTTTTGGTCTTTTAGCGGCTTCGATAGATTTTCGTTTAGGTTTACCACTTCACTTTGAGCATTTGATTTTTCAATTAATTTTTGATTTTCAATGTAATTAGGTTCCATTGTATTACACAAAGGCACATCGACTACTTCCGCGGTTTCATGAATGCTTTCCGAATAATCATTCGAAAGGAGCGGGGCAGAGCAAACCTGCTTCGCTATTGAAGGGTCTACTTTGCTTGCTGAGATTTTGATTTCTTTTGTCGATACATCTGAACTTCTTTCTGAACTTCCGTTTCCGAAGGTTATTTCCCTTCCATTTTTTTGTAAAATGGCTGAATCCAGTACGTCTTGAACTAGCTCTAAATTAGTTGCCATTTCGTCTTCAGCCCTATTGAAAGCAATTGAGTCATACTTTGGAATCTCAAAGTTATAGTAGTTTTCATCTAGCACTTCCTCGAGAACACCTTTAAGTTCAATAACTTCACTTTCCTTGAATGGTTGCAAAAGCGCGGAAAATGGTTTGTCAGGAACTACTTGTATGTACTGCTTTTTTCCCTCCGCAGATATTTTTTTATCATTTGCAATTGACGAAATTGACGAAAAGCTGAATAACATTTGCTTTTCTGCCCTACCAATATCCTTTATATCATACTTTGGAATCTCAAAGTTATAGTGGTTTTCATCTAGCACTTCCTCAAGAACACCTTTAAGTTCAACAAGTTCACTTTTAATATCACCACCTGCTTTTAATGAAACTTCTGACCTATCGTAATCGTCCGCGCGCTTAGATAAACTTTTAATTTCCTTGAATGGTTGCAAAAGCACAGAAAATGGTTTGTCAGGAACTACTTGTATATTCTCCTTTTTTCCGTCAGCAGAAATTTTTTTATCATTAATTTCAATTGACGAAAAGCTGGATAACATTTGCTTTTCTGCCCTATCAATATCCTTTATGTCATATTTCGGTATTTCAAAATTATAAATAGCTTTTTCCGAGTACCTGCTGGCGGCGGGATGGGACGGTGCTTTCGTTGTTACAGCTGTTGTTAACAGTACTGCTGTATGTTCAATTAAAGTTTTTCTTGCACTTGTGTTAAGATTTTTTAATATGTGATAATTGCGTTCAACTATTAATAATTGTGGCAAATTATATTTGGGAATTTCAAAATACAAAGCAGAGGAACATAAGTTAATTAAGTTAGTTGCAGGCTTTATAACTGGTTGTGATTCGCTTATCGCGCTAACTGTCACATCCGAAGGTTCAACGGGCTCAATTTGCTTAGTATTAACAAATTCATTAGTAAGAATACGAGTGTCATCTTGCACTTCTTCTTGGTTTTGGGGACCTGACTTTGTTATAGAGGCTGACGATGTACTCATCTCTTCAACATTTTGCATTTCGGCCATTAAATTAATGGTTGTTTGGTTAAAAGCTAACGGTGTCGTTATTAAGCATTCTTTAGTAGATTCGACTTTAAGGAATTCTTCTGGTATAGCGGGACGTTTCTTTTTATCCTTCTTACTTAATTTTCTTTGAATTTCTTCAAATAATTCTTGTTCTTCAAGGGTCATATCGCTAGAAACTAAAACTTCCTTTCCAGTTTCTCTAACATTTTCTAAAGATTTATTTTTTATTATAGCTTTCCCTAGGTTTTCAAAAACCTCTTTTTGTGGCTCATTTTTAGCAAAATCGAACTTTGCTTTTTCTAATCTATTGATTGCTTGAGAGGCCTCCAAATTCTTGGTAATAGTTTCCGTCACTTGCAGACTTACTTCAGGAAATTCTAAATGTATTTTAACAACGGGTGTTTTGAATTTTTCTTCATGTGTGATAAGTTCTATTTTTTGTAACGGTCCAGTTTGACAGATGCTACGACGATTCATGTCTTCTTGTTGTTCTATATCCCATTGATCTTGCATCATATTACTTGTAAGTGTTATAGTTTTAGTATTTGTCGAAGTAGTTGTCATAATTTCTAGATCAGATTTCATTGAAGTATCTTCTACACTTTCGACTTCTGTACTCTTCATAACATTGTTTTCAAAAGTAGGTAATGATTCTAGAGTATTTTTTGTTTTATTTTCTGGGTCGTTGGTGACCGCTTGCGCCGGTGTTATATTTGACACTTTAACCAGTTTATCTGCATCTTCTGGAGCAATCTCGCTGTCTTGAGGAACCTTTCTGATTATTTTCATAGTACGTGTGGTGGTGGTTTTCATAATAGTGCCATCTGTTTGATTAGTGGTAGTAACCACCTCTCTAGGCTCTTCTGTAATTATAAGTGACTCATCCTGTTCTGTTGTGCTATCGTCTTCATAATTAACGGCTACGTCTTCTATAATTTGGTTAATTTGAGGCTTACGCTTAACAACTTTAGTAGTGCGTACAGTGGTAGTTTTGACCACGCCTGACCCTTCAATATTATCACCAACTTTTTGACTTTCTAGCGCCGTATCAGTTAAAGTCCGTTTTTCTGAAGTTTGCGCATCAGAAACGTCGTTCTTTTGATTTATCTTCTTTACGGTTTTGGTAGTGCGTATAATGGCCTTTTTCAAAACAGGTTCTGTAGGCTCATTTTCACCATCCTCGGGCAATCGAACAATGTATGCATGTGTAGATATATCTTTAAACTTAGATGGGATTTCTATTTTACTGTGCAAAACATTGCTTTCGGTTAGATGTGGATCAGTTACATCTTTTGACTCCTCCAGTTCTCTTGGTACTTCAATCGGTTTTAATTCGGTTTCAGTGTCCGATCTTTCATCTTGGGTAATTTTCTTTATCACCTTTGTAGTTCTAATAGTTGTGGTTTTAACCACTTCACCTTCATTTTCTTCTTTCATTGGAATTGACTTGATTGCACTTGTTACAGTCAGGGGCTCTGTTAGTTTTTCTACGGATTGGGATTTAAGGAGTCCGGCAAAATTTTCAAATGAAAGTTGTTCTTTGGTACATTCAGCTCGAGAAGAATCTTCTCCTTTGTTATCAACATAAGATTGAAGACTACAATATAATTTATCGGACTCCTCGACACATTCCATTTGTTCGCCAGTTTCTTCATTAGCATCACCCTTCCCATTACTGCGTTTCATAATGCGTTTAGTAATCGTAGTTACGGGTTTAGTTATGGCATTTTCACTAAAAGCTTTATCCATGGCCACTGCCGTAACTTCTTGAGTGAGAACGGGCTCAACTTCGATAACTTCTTCTGCCTGTTCGTTAATACGTTTTATTATACGCTTTGTTATTGTTGTTAAAGTCTTCGTTATAGCACTTCCTCGTCCTAACTCTACAGCAGAAGTCTCTTCATCTGAACTAGCTTGTGAAATGGAAGGTAATGTAGTTATTTCGTGGCTAATAACAGGTTCATCGTCGCCTATTTCCTCAATGATTTCTTGCCCATTTTCATCTATGCGTCTGACAATATGTTTTCTGGTAGTGGTTAAAGTTCTAGTAACTGTGCCTCCCTGAACAATTCGGGAAGCTGTATTCAAATCAGCATTGTTTGATGATGCGGAATGCATAGGTAATTGGTCTACTTGTTTCTGAACCACCGGCTCGTCAGCGTATATTTCTTCAATTACTTCTTCGCCGTTTTCATTAATGCGTTTAACTATATGTTTAGTTGTGGTTGTAAAGGTACGAGTAATGGTACCTCCACGAATGATTTGCGAAGATGTCAAATTCGTATTCAATTCACCAGGATGTACAAGTGTTGTTTCGTTTGGCAATTCTCTTACATCTTGTACAATAATTGGTTCGTCATCAACAATTTCTTCAATGACTTCTTGTCCACGATCATTGACTCGTGTGAATAGACGTTTAGTCAAAGTTGTTAGAGTTCGAGAAATGGTACCGCCTCGTAATACTTGTAGAGTAGCAGTCTCACTTTCACTATGGTTGAGAGATTGATCAATTGAAAGTTTTGCTGATCTTTGAGGGCCTAAACTAATTGATTCTTCTGTTACTTTACCATCGCGATCGGCAGCCTCAAAGTTTGTATCAATTGGTGATTTTTTCAATTCTGAAGTCTTCTCTGAAGGAGATACTGAATCAATCTCTTTAACAATTTCCGTGCTATTTTCGTTAAGAGGTTTTACATTCCGTTTCGCTAATTGTTGAATATCTGGTAAAGTTACTGCTTTTGTTACGTTTTCAAATTCTCGCTGTGCTGTTTTCATATACTCTTGAGAAGTCTCAGTTGTTAATTCGTTACTGATATCAGTAACACTTTCAGGCTCCTCGTTTATGAATACTTCAATTACTTCATCGCCGCTGTTTGTTCTGCGTTTAATCGTCCTTCTTGTGGTGGTCGTTACAGTTTTTGTTATAATGCCACCAGGATGTACATTCGAATTGACTTTCTCAGTGGTAACAAATTCCTGGGGTGCACTTTCATCAACTGTTTCTTCCAAGATTTGTTCGTTACCATTAATAAAACTTTTAACCACTCTTCTAGTGACGGTTGTTGTTCTTATCTTTGTGCTAAGTATAGAGCTGGAAGTCACAATTTTTTCTACAATCTTAGTGCATATTGTAATAAGTATTTCCTCGCATATAAGAGCACCAAGGTCTACTCCGTCGTATTTTTCTGAGGTACTAAGTGTGCTTGAAAATTCTGTTGATGGTACTGCATATGATTTATTTTGTTTCTGATTTCGTTTATCAAAGGGAATTAAGGTTATTCGCGCATCATTTACACTATTTTTAACTAGCGCAGAAGTTTTGGGGTCGCTCACGGAATTTGTCAATTTCTGCCCAAGTGAAACATCTGCAGCTTCTTCAACAAAGGCAGATGCGAAACGAGAGTCACTAGGCGATTTATCTAATGGATTTTCTTGTCTGAAGCTTTCGGTATTCTTTTCATCTTTCTTTGTTAGAATTTCGTCGGGCAAAGAGGGCGAAACAGTTTCTTCAGGAGATATCTCACTAACATTTATTTCTTGTTCTATCATATCACTTCCATCGAGCACAGAAGGCCATTCATTTCCAACACTTTGGCAGGAGTCTGATATTTCAGAAATTTGAAGAAACATGGGAGGAGTCATTCTGCCAGGATTTTTAATTTCTTCTACCTCGCCAGGTGCGGTACCTATTTTATGTTTAGTTCTTTTCTTAATTTTCTTACTATCATTATCAATTGGCTTCGATACGTCATTGTCAGCATTCTTTTTTGATTTAAGCTTTTCTTTTTTGTTCGTAATTGGTTTCGGCACTTCCTTTTCAGCTTCAATGATCTCAACTTCAGCTGTCTCCCTGTGTTGTTGATCAAATTCGATTGAACTATTTTCTGCAGATGCATCTTTATGATAGGCTCTCTTTGATTTCTCATTTCCGATTAACAACACAGTGGCATTTTCGTCAAGCTTAATCAAAACTGAATCCTCGCTTTTCAGCAAACCACTTTCGTCACGCGAGAGGGTTATATCATTTTCATTATCTGTTATTGTTCTTAATTCTCCAGGCGCAGTTTGTTGAGGAATTATTTCGTCAGTAAATATTGACTTTTCTGTATTTGCATCACGGAGTTTGGAGCGTACTTTTTGTTTAGATTTACTCTTGGATCTCTTAGACAAAATTCCCAGTGTCAAAGTTTCAGAGGTTTGCTCAATATCATTCGCGAAATCATTAATTTCTTCTTTAATAGATTTTGTTGTTTGAGGAATCTTCTCTTCATTTGGCGTCTTTTTCTTATCCTTCTTGTCTTTTTTTAATAAGACTTTTATTGTTATTTCCTCTTCAATTTCATCGGTTTTCTCTAATTTGGTTAAAGGTATGTCTTCAATTGCTTCGTTTGACTTGCGTTTCCGTAATTCTTTTTTGTTTTTTTTTTCAGATTTTTTATCAGGCTTTACAAATGAGGCGCTTGAAAATTGTTTTTCGTTGTTCAGAAAATCTTCAAGGGAATTTCTCTCCGACGGATCTTTTGGCTTTTTCGATTTCTTCGCTTTAGTCTGTTTGATTTTCGTGATTGGCTGCTTATCAATTGTTTCCTCAGTGAATAATGTTGAAGTATTACATTCCACTGAGGTCTCTCCATAAACAATTGTATTTTGTTGTTGTTCGAATGCAATCTTTTCTTCTTTCATGGTTTTTCGCTTTTCTCCAGTATGGGATTTTGACAATTTTGTTTGTTCGTCTCTCCGGGAAACTGGCTTCTGCCGCTCAGCAGCGGGAGATCTGAGTCGCTGTTTTTTACTTGTCGTTATCGCGGTAATTGGAGCAATGGTTTCTGTCTTGGCCTTCTGATTTGAGGGGGATAAAGTGGTAAGGTTTATGTGGACTTTCTGACTGGATGGCTGGAAATGTTTATCATTCTTTAAGCCAAATAAGACCTCGGCGTACGTACTGCCGGAAATCTGACTTTCTTTCGATTCAATGAGTCCATATGCTGTGTCTATACTTTCATGTACATATACTGCCTCTTCTTGCTGATATAAATCGTTATCTACTTTGCCTTTTTCAAACGTAGTTTCGTAAGTTTCAGAAACATTACCTTCAGAATGTACAGGTGAATTTTCAATTGGTATACTTTCGATTTCATTAACGTCAAATTGACCAAACGTTATATCCGTTACATGTTCTTCTACTGCAATTTCTTGAGGTTCGTACAATGCCATAGAGTCGGGCTGATCCTGTATTTGCGTCAACGTAGAAGCAGTTGGTGCGACGCTGGTTGCTAATATGGTAGTTGATGTATCTAAAGCCTTTTCAGTAGAATCTGTACTAATCTTATAAACAGTCTGGAAATTAGTATGTGGAGATTTTTCACTAACATCTTCTTCTTCGTAAAGGTTTGCGTTTGTTTCTTCCTCGTATTGTTGATTGTAAGTCTGAGGTGTTTCCGAACTATAATATATTGGAGTAGACTCAGCTGGTGCATAAATTTGCGTTTGGGGTTGAGCAGGAATAGCCTGATAATAACCAGTTATCATTTGATATTGCGGAGCATTCGGCTGGTATTGATAACCAGCAGGGTATGTTGACGGGTTTTGTAAGGGAGTGGCTTGCGTATATTGAACCTGCATCATTTGCTCGTAGAAGTTGTTTGCCTGTGTAGGCTGTACAACAGCTGGTGTTGTACTTTGCGTGACGTAACTCCATTGCCCGCTATCGGCCAAATTTTCGTACATAGTCTGATAAAGCTGAGGGTCGGGTTGCAAATATGTGGCTTGTATCTCTTCGGCGGTCATGGGAGTGTCGGTTTTGTAGGAGCTAATGTAAGTGGAAGTAGATGTAGAGCTAACGTGTTGTTGTTCATATGCCGGTGTAGTAGAGTCCGAAGAATAGGAAACTAGCGATGCTGAAGCCTCTGATTGCGCATTTGAATAGAAACTACTTGTCTTGTTGTTCTCCTGGCTATGAGCCACTTTGGACGCCAGCGCCGTTTGTGGGACTAACATAGCTGCATTCGCCGTGTCCAGATTTTGTTGTCTCAACCTTTCTAATTCAATGCCCCGGAGAACTTCAGCATAAGAGGTAGAACCAGGGACCCACATCGGAGACTGAGACCTTGTCCTATCGGTAATGGTACCACTTGTAGATAAATATATAACATTCTTGCTTGTTGGTGAAGCAGTAGAACTTTCTTCAAGATCATCTCCAATAATGACCCCGCTCATATTCTCACCATGTGCATACTGTGTCTTACGCCTAGGGGAACGTCCCCTCCTCTTTTCTTTCGCTGAGTTTATTTGCTTTTTTATAAAGAATTCTTGAGTTACAAATGACGACTGTGTTGTTTTAGGAATATCTTCGTAATTGCTAACAGTTTCAGCTTTAAATGCGGCAACAGACTCTGGGCTATTTTCCAATGTGACCACAGGTTCAAGAACCTGATGAGTAGTAGAGGCAATGACTCTATGTGCACTATGTTCTTCTTTTGAATCATTTGCCTTAGATTTCAGCTTAACATTTTGACCATCGCTATCGTGGGAAGTGGTCGCATGAGCAGAAATCATTTCTAAAGATTTATCGCCATAAATTTGAGCCACCAACTTTTTGGGTTTTACATGTATTTCCGGACTGGTATGGCCGGATAATACTTCAGCATAGGTTAAGCCCAACGTTGAAGGCTTCAACATCATTGATACGGCCGATGAAGTGGTGACCACTGAATGTGGATCCAAGGTATACGATAAAGCAGCTATAACATCGTAGCTTTGTTGCATCTCATCAATAGAAGAACGCAGAGCCTGGCGTTTTAATGAAAACGGTAAAATTGGAAATTTTCCAAAAACGTTAGGTTTTTCATATTTTTTGATTAAGTTTTTTTTTTATTTTTTTATGTAGAACCTGACCTAGGATCTATAAATTATTACTACAATGGAAAGAGTATAAAATAAAACTATGTAACGATATATGAAGGATTTAAAAAAATCGCTTTTAAAGATTTATTATTAATTAAAACGTTAAAATAGAAATGAAAAACTAAAATTTAGTTAACTTTAACAACTAGAATAAAAACTCAAGAAGCAAAGAGATTCCTGTTATCCTCTCAGCATTTCGAAATATTTCCACGTGCGTGACGTAATATTTAACTTAAGCAATACTGGCAGATATTATTCCTTTTTTTTTTATAGCGGTGGCTGCTCTTATAAGAACTTTAAGTTATCTTCTTACGTAAAAGGGGACGATGGATATTGATGGAACCTATAATTCTAGTATCGCTGGTTCCGGCGTGCCGCGATGAACCATCAATTTAATGCGTTCATTACGTGCGCTTATTTTCGAATGTAAATTCTTGACACGTTCGCGACATGCCTATGTTATAAAACAAACAAACGCACGCATGTACATATAAAAAAAAGGATCGTAAAACAGAGACAGGAAGAGATAGAGAGACAAAAATTTACAAGGTAAAGGAAATATCCCGATGTATAATTTGACCAGATTCAAAAGTCACGTATACATATATATACATAAATATATAAATAAATAGATATATATATAGATCGTGATGGTAATTTTCATAATATTGCAAGCAATCCCAAAAACCCCAAAAAGAAGAAGGCAAATTTATATAGTAGAGAGCAAGCACGGTTATTTTAGGTTAGGCGTGTTTTATTTTCACAATAAGTAGTACAATACACAAGACAGAGAGGAAATTAAGAGCATAATATGGAGTTAGTTAAATTATTATAACAACGTTCATGAGAGTGTTTAAAAAAAAATGAAAGTTAAACAAAAGAAAAACCATAGAAATATAACGTTTACAGATACCGTTACCAAAGCAATTTCACATCAATTGTTTGATTTTGTGGAGGTGATGAGTGTACAATTTTTTTCATATGAATGTTTTATGTTTATCAAAGTTGAGCAACAACAACATCAGAAGTTGGTTTTTATAAAATAAGATTTTTTGTTTCGTTTGAACACATTGTGTGCATGTAGATGTAAATAAATGAGAAAGAAAGAAAAAAAGAAAAATTGTTTTGTTTTAATTAAAATAAAAACCAAAACCAACAGAAAATATGTATTTAAAAAAATGTCAAGTCCATAAATTAGAGAAAAAGAGAATCTGCCACACATACTCAAAAAGTAAGCATTTCATAAAGAGAAACATAAGCAAGAACAAAGAACTACTTGAACTAAAGAGTAAATATAGAATATTTTGTAGTATATGAAGAAAACGATAAAACAAACAAGTGTAAGCAAATAAATACCCCAAATCCCAAATGAGAGCTGAACCGAAAACGAAGCGTGTGTACGTTTGCACTGGTGCATTACGATAAATGGTGAATTTCTAAGAATCTGTTGTGAAATAATGATACATACCTAATGGTGACGGTGAAAGATTTTTTTTTTGTTTTGAAAATTAGTTTCCTTTTTTTCTTGAAGTTAATATTTTTTAATTCTATTTTAGGAAACTTGATTTTTTTAATAAATTCAACTTCTTTTTTTTCGAAAGCAATATAATAATAATCTTATTTGATTGCTTCGTCAACTTCGTCATTCGCTTTGTCTTTTACTGGAAAGTACCTGCAAACCTAAAATTATCCAATTTTCTCTTCATAAAATTACTTATAATTTCCATATATTATTTTCCTCAACAACATTTTTCTATAAGAACGTCTCCTTGTTATTATGACAAAACAACCACACCGAAAAGAAATATGAAATTTACGTTGATCTTCGAACAAATTCGGAATATTCACTACTATTGGGATACCATTAGGATAAATACAAATTGCAAAATATTTGGATAATTTTGGGCGTATCAATTGGCCTTCT
Source organism: Glossina brevipalpis (assembly GCA_000671755.1). NCBI lineage: Eukaryota > Metazoa > Arthropoda > Insecta > Diptera > Glossinidae > Glossina > Glossina brevipalpis. Next base: position 364,437 of record KK351136.1, on the reverse strand, counting down.
TTACAGTTCCGGCAGATATCTAATTTTGAATCTACATATGTCATAACCGGTAAATTAGCTATTGCGGAACTTTTTGAGGAATCAATATTTAACTTGACTGAAATTTTAACTCCAGACTTACGGAAAGAAGAATATACTTAAAACGATCCGCAATTGCAATCGCTCTAATTAGTGCTTAATTTTGGATTCTAGTTTTTGTAAGCAGAAGGACAGATCAAAGTCTACTCTCAATTTAGGTTGTTGAATAATATAATATAATATAATAAAACTTACATTTAAACTTTTTTAAAGCAAGCAAAAATGCTTTGTTTTTTAGGCTCTTTTCTTCTTAAAATTATTTGATTTCGTTCTATACAAACTTTAATAACAACGATCATCTTCCTTTTCCAAAACGTTAGTGTGATTAATCTGATAATCCGATATGCTATTTATACGCTATTTATTAAATACTTGTGTTTTGTGTCCCCAATGCAACTGCATAATGATAAGATGTATATTTAGACAAAAGTTACGTATGAGTGACATGTGTATTATATATGTATGTTGAAAATTTAAATAAATGTACGTGAAAAGGATGTCAATTAAAAAGTAGGAATTCTTTTTGAAAGCATAATAAAAATATTAAAGCACATAAGGAGATGAAAATTGTTTTGTAAACTGCTATTTGTTATGGAATAGGACAATCAAGAGGACGTATGCAATTTAGACGAGCATTTAACTCAAAAAAAAAAAATGAAAAAATGAATGGAGAAAAAAAAGAGTGAATTTTGAATTAACGCAGCCACCGTGCATTTATTCTCTGTTCGATTTTCAGACTAGCGTTACTATGTTTCGTTTTTGACTGCATTTAGACACAATCGGGGGTTAGTTAAAATAAGATTCACAAGCGAAAATTGACCGTGTTTTATAAACTCTTTTTAATTAATATGTGTTTTAACGTTTTCATTGCTTAGAAAAAAGTTAATTCATTGAGATGAATCAAATGAGTAATGAGTGTAGTTCATAAAAAAAAAAAGAAAAGACGAAGAACACTGATCATCCTAACTACTTTGTAGCTGGTAGATGAAATATCCTAAATATCTAAATAAAGAGTTAGACTTTTCTTTATAATCTATTCTGGTTTAAACTCCATTCAAAAGACTCTGACTGCTGTTTTTTTCGGTAGCAAAATGTACATACCTGCTGTTCAGCTAGAGCACGGTCACGGTCATGCGGCAAGTAAGTGGGTGCCATCACAAGACGTAATTGTTGCTCTTCTTGTACGATTTTCTGCCGCAAAGTTTGCATTTGCTTTTGATAGATATCGATTTGATTAAGGGTCTCTTCAAGACTTGCACATTTTTCCTTTACCATAACCGCTAGACCATCCAAAATGGTTAGCAGTTCATCTACATTTTCGCTCAAACGTGGATCGCCTCCCATACCATTTTTAAAGTGAACCTAAAGTAAGATTTAATGATAGAGTACTGCAATGAAATGCAAAAGAATGCTCTTACTTCTAGTTTCTCTATAGACAAACTTAATTTGGTTTTCTGCACATTAATGTCAGCCATGGTTTTTTCACAATAGCCTAATTGATCACGTAAAGGCTTTTTTTTATGCTGCGTTGAATCCATCGATTGTTTTGTTTTCTCTATCCAATTACGTATCTCCTTGATTTTACGTTCGCATTGATCCCATTCTTCACAAGCTTCCAACAGTAATGCATTCTAAAAGAAAAACACCGAATAATAATCTTATGCGTTTTCTTGATTTACACCTACCCTCTGCAGTAATACCGCTTCCACAGTGACCTTTGCCTCTTCGGCTTCTTCTAATTTTTGCTTGAGATCGCCTACCGTAGTTACCTGACTAATGTGTTCTAATTCCTTATCCATTTCACTCAAATGCTTAACAATCGGTTTAATACTTTTTACAGCCGCCTGGTAATCTGCGGATTTGCTGCGAGCTTCTGGCAATGTTCTCAATACAATATTTTGATCGATAAAAGCTTGTTTTTCCGCAGCCCAATTCATGACAATGTGATACAAGTTCATAAATCGTGTCCAGGCATCTAAACTATCACCGACTTGCTGTTTCTTCTCATCCAACCATGAACGTACTTGTGCCAACTGTTGACCCAATTGTTCGATAGTATTCTGTACTAAGATCTTTTCCTCGCTGTTACGGCAATTATCGATAATTAGTTGCCCATTCGTTTTAACAAGAGTGAAACGTTCATATATTCCGCTAATCTCATGATTAATGCGTTGCAAAAGCTCTTTCATTTGAGCTGGAGCCAATGAACGATCCTGTACTTCTACTTCGGCCTGCATCAACCAACGTTGTATTTCATCGACGCCGGCTAAATAGTCGGTGCGTACCGTTTTGGCACGTTTGAATTCTTTTTGTTTTGTTTCCATAGTGCTTTGGACACGCTCTGACAGAAGTTCAAGAGCTGTAAATTCCTGTGTAATATCGCTGGGTATTTGATTCTGTTTACTAAGATACTTTTCCTTAGTCTTGTGTACTAAACGATTGCTTTCATCAACCGTTTCTTTACTTTGTTGATTTAATTTATCCAATTCGTTTTCGACTTTGGTGATATTTGGCTCGAAAGCATGCAAAGCTTGTATTTCTTCTAAAAGAGAATTAAATTTATCCTGCAAGCTAGATATGCTAAGGAAAATTGTCTCGATTTCCTCTAAATCACGCTTAACCTGAAGATCCTTATCGTGCAAAGAGTCGTTTAATCTAGAGAAAAAAATTTGTTGATAAATAATTTAAAAATATATATATTTATATTTATACAAGTGCTTTTTTATTAGTAAGTGTAAATAATATTTTTTTATTTTTTGTTTAGTTTTTATTTTAAATGTTTTTACTAAAACTTTTTAATAAAATTTTTTCTTTATCTTTTTTTATATATCCTTTTAACACATTAAAATATCAATTCGAGGCCATGTGTTTTTACAATGACGCTAAAATGTTAACATTATACGTTCAAACATATGTACCTGTGTATGTATACGTAAACATCTTTATTAAAATGTATATCAAAACGTTTTGTGTTCCTATATATATATTAGCAATTTAAGTCTTTGAGATGATATTTGCCGCTAAAGAAGTGAATTTGGCCGTTAACTGAGACAGTTGATACAAAATGAATGCTTTTGCCAATGATCTCAGGGCCCTCAATACGGTTAATCTCAAATGCGCACAAGCAAAGTGATATTCATACTTATTGAAAATTTTAGAGAAGATATAGAAGAAAATATAAGCAAAGGCAAATGAGGTAACGAATGTAAGACAATGAATGTATAACACGTTTAATATGCATACATGAATAAGTTGTCGAAAAGAAAAAATTAACACGAAAATAAACAAGAAATAAATACACACAACTTGGGCCGAATTTTCTGATACCCGGTTTATAAGCTTTCCATTAATAATTCGTCCTCGATTTCAATTTTATTCGTACGCAACTGCAACTGCAATGCTATCAAATATTCTCAAAACTTTGATTTGATCAAAATCTGATGATAATAAAAGAAAGATAATTTTCAATATTCCGTTGTGGATAATTCATAACTTACTAGAAACTAGCAGGAAATCGGTTAGAAATATGTACCTCGGTGCGCATTTCAAAATACAAACTTTATACGTTCTTTAGCTGGTACGGTACGTGTATGTGTGCAGCGAAATATTTCTCAAAAAAAATGTGTAATATTTATTGATTTAGTTGAAAGTTTTGAAAGAAAATCGCTATGGTCTACAATATCTCTTCGACTAAGATGACACAGTAGGCTCAGATTGATCAGTCGTTGATAAAATCGATCAAAAAGAGAAAGAACACAGTTTATCTTACGATTTCGTAAAATTTGAGGCAGACACAATAGTGTGCAAGAAAGATCGTGGTCCAAGATGGACGAGATTGCACTGACGATGACAAATCCTGAATTCACGCTATATAAGCTAAAGATCGGTACTTGACGGGGTGACAGTTAAAGCAGTCAACTGATGTGAAGTATTCAGAGAAATGTCAGAACTTGGCTAGAAAATATCCACCATACAGCTCGAACTTTATTCCATCCAACAATCATTTGTTCCCGCTCATTTAGTGATATAAACTCGGCCTCAATAGAGATATGTGAAAATCTCTTGATTCAACTTTTCTTTCGAATATCTCTGAAGTTCTACAGTGATAGCTGCTTTACTAGAGAGATAATGAAAGGTTAATTATCGATGAACGAAAACGGTACTTATTTAGTTTAATAAAACTAGTTTGAAACATAAGAGAAATACTTTTGAATTCTGTTGAAAAAAGACACGAATTTTTTCTCAAACCAATATTTTGATCTAGTTTCGAAACAGTTTTTATAGAAGATAACACAAACTAATGAGTATAAAAAAAAAATTCAAATTATGCAAATTTTTCTTAGAAAAAAATAATAATACAAGTACTATTGCCTATTTCTCAATTACAGTCTAAAGTTTAGAACTGCTGAGTCACATATAGAGAATTTCCTTTTATTTTTAAAATTTTTTTTTTTTGCATTTATATTAATTTAATTTTTTATTTCATCTCCACTTTATTGTTATATTAATTAGTTTTATTTTCATGCTAAAAATAAAAAATCTTTGTTTACGAAAAATTTATTTTATCGCGCAACCTAATGTTGTAGTGGAGCGCCTGTATATTGAATGTAGCTAAATTAAATTTTATTTATTTATTTTTTTTTAAATAATTTTTAAAAATAAATCGCACATCGTCGTTTAGCACAGTTTTAGTAAGAAAATGGCGTCACAAGTTTTTGTTATTCCTATTATATATAACGCTCTCTCAATTATAATAATCGTTTGAATTTTTTATGATTTCATACAAAATGAGTCACAGAAACCCTGAGAACAGAAATCTTATCATGAAAACACAGAAGCAAGTTAATAACCGTTTAAACGTTTGGAAGAGATTTTGTCACATTTAAAAAGTAATTTAAATGTTTAAACTTTATATTTGGTATCTTAAATAAACATGTAAACATACAATTTGCATTAAACAGGGCGAATAGAGGCGAACCTTTTTTACTAGAAGAGCGACGCGAGAATAGTAGAAGATTATAATCATTTTTAAAATTATTTAATTCATTTGACAAACGAAATAGACAAATTTGATAAATTATTTCCGTTTATCACCCCTCTCGTGGTGCATTTAAAAGTAGATTTTAAAAATTATTTTGCAAATTGATGCTGATAGACATCAGATTACCAGCACTCAAACCAAGATATTGTCGATCGGACATATTATTATTATTAGAGAAGTTTTCAAATTTACTTTCTTTCTTTTGCAGCAGATCATCTACTCATACAACCAGCAAAAAAAAAAGACTATAACATAACAATAGCTGGCTAAGTATATCCTAAAGTACCATCTAGCTAGCCTCAGATCAGTGTGCAAGAAATGGTTATGTGCCACTCGATAATAGGTAAAAATTTAAAAGTAAGATGTGAAAATGCAAAGTTCTACTGCCACAAAATAAGTTCATGTAAAAAGTTTGCTACAAATATTTATAGCAGGTAAATAAGAAATAATCTTGGCGGGCCCAAATGACACGCCCGCAATTGGTAACGAAGACCAACAAACGCTAATTTAGTTTACCCTAATGTGGACATAACATTTTAATTTCTTCATTTTAACTTTTTTTAAACAAAATTAAGTTTCACCTAAGTAATAACATATAATAAACGTAGGTAACAAAAAAGTTAATAAATCCCTTTTCTTTACAAAGAAATTATTTATTCAATTGGCCTTTTGAGACAGCTTTGACTATATATGTATATATATTTCTATGCTTGGAACAGACTTTTCATATTTTTTTTTCAATGAATCCAATTTGATGTCAGAGTTAACTTCTTTTTTATTTATGATTACATTGAAATCTAACATAATCCACTTAGCAGCAATTGATCGGTATGCTTTTTATTATTTTTTCAATACGTTACAAATACACTGCCTAACTTAATATGGCACATACAGTAAGGCCGATAACGACAAATTCAATAACTGATGTTTAAATATATTTCTAGCTCCTTGTGTTTTAATTAATGAAATTGAGAATTGTTATGACCTTTCTACTGAAAAACAGATAAAAGTAACCCTCCTATAACGCGATACTTCTATAACGCTGTTTCGCTACAACGCGATTCGCAAAATGCGGAAAATTTCCTATAACGCGATACTCCCACAACGCGATTTTCAAAAATTTTTTTAAATAATATTCTAAAAAGCTTTACTTTTGCATTATATGTTTATTTAAAAAATCGTGAGATCTAGCCTCTTTGATTTTTACACTACATATTTTAATTTTACAAGAAACATGGCCTATCTGCATGTGTATTGTCTCTTTAAGCATGACTACAATTCAATCGACGGCAAAGTTACAACGCAATTTTTTCAAACACACACACATTCTTTCATCATTCATCGCTGAAAAGGATCAGTCTGATAGTGGATCAAGCTCGTAATTTGAATTAGGATAGATATGAGCAAAACGTTTGAAACACTCTCAAATTATAATAAGTGATGTAGAGGAGGGAGATTTGTAGAAGCTTATGATTTGAATTTTCGTTTAATTTATTGTTAAGTAGAGTTGAAATTGCGTTTTTATTTGTCTTTCCAAATTTTATTTTACTTTGCGCTGCTTAAATAAATGAATTGATAATAAATGAATTGATTTATGCTGTTATGATGAAATGGATAAATAGAAAAATATATCAAATAAAAACTATTTCTTTTCGATTAGGAACTTATCCCCCCTTTTTGCACTGGACCTAAGTCTCCTACAACGCGATTTCCTATAACGCGGAATTTTTCAGGAACCTATTGACCGCGTTGTAAGTGGGTTACCTGTACAATATTTCGATAACACAACAATAAGAACGCATTTGGATTCATTAACAGCTCGTTTTCCGTACCCTGTATGTAAAACATATTGTTAAATTTATTTCCCAGAGAGAAAGAGTGAGAACGCTATAAATTTGTTTCGTTTGTAACAAACGTAAACACGCGTCAGCGACTATAAAATGTATATATGTATTCTTCATTAGCATTGAAATCGTTTACTCGACTAAGAGAATCCACCACTTGTTTTTTTTGCACCTAATGAAAAGAAAGAGAAATCTAAACCTAACCTAATGTTTAACCGGGAATATTTACTTACTTCACATAAAATTTTATTATGCACAAATCTACTATTATTACTGCAAAGTTAAAATTTTTTTTTGCTTAAAGTATGCAAGATTCGTCGAAAAACGAACTCATTCTTATTTGCTTCTTATTATTATATACTTTTCTGCTTTTATACTTGACATCAAAATATGATGACGCGTATGGTCTTTTTCTTTCAAGAATTTTGTTTTTATACAAATTGTCGAAGGTTGTGGGTACATTCATTTTATCAAAACGTTTGCAACACCTATTTAATTAAATGATTAAAATTTAATTCTGAATCAATCTAAGTACAACTCTTATTCATCTGTCTGCAAAAATTGAAGTATCTTGTTCAAATTTTACATACACATTTTCACACGTAAGGACACGCCTGCAAATGAAAATACCTCTGTTTTTAAAAGCAAAAATCTTGAATTATTTGGTCATAAATCAGAAATTATAACAGATTCAAAAATAAAAACTATAGCTAATATTCTCCGGCTAACTATTAAAATTTCGTTCCTATCTTCTTTGTAAGAAAGCTTTATGGGTATAGGAGATTCGGTCATAACCGAAATAAGTTTTTACTTGTTTTGTTTTCATTTGATGATATTCAGCGGCAAACAGCAGCAGACTATTTTTATTGGACGATTGCCAGTGCAAGAAAAAAAATTTTTTTTCTCTTGTTACGGTTAAAATAAAAACATCTTATAAAAATAAACATTCGACGTAGTTTTAATCTATTTAGAATTTTAATTTTATAATCACTAATAAAAATTAGTTTGAAAAAATTTGCTAAAATTCTATTCAAGTTAGAATTTCTCTTAAGAAAGATTTGATTGGCTTTTGCTTTCAGTTTGATCAATTTATTTACAGTCTACGTTTTAGGCGTCGTCTACATAATCAAAAAAAAAAAAAATAAAAAGTTAAAGTCAAACGTTTGAATTTATTAAATCAATAGTATTACTGTCTATTTGTAAGAGCTAAACGTATGGAAATGAAATGAAAAAAAAAATTAGGTCATTAGAAATCTCATATAACATAAGTGAAAGTAAAGAAAATTTTCTTAAGGGAAAGAAAGCAACACTTCTAAGAAGCGCGATTTCTAAATTGAAACTATTGATGATAATTGATTTTCTTGGCAAACTAACCTTTCTTGTTTGACGACCTGGCCGCCTTAATAATTGCTGTACGAATTACGATGATAAAGGATTAAAGGTTTAGTGAGGTTTTGCTTACGCCAGCCAGCCGCTTGGCTGGTTTATGTATTTTCACACAACAACTCCAAGTTTTCTTTTAACTAAAACTGGCTGTTGTGTCCTCTTTATCTGGAATTTTCAAAAAATTTTCTACTTCCAAATAACTTTTGAAAGAAATCATTAAATTTAGAGAAATTTTTATAACGTATTAATCATACGGCGTGGTGGTTACAAGTTTCAATGGATTTTCCTTCTCTTGAAACTGCTGCTCTTGTATCCTCTTATTTTTTTTTGGTAAGCAGTAAAAAAGAGAAGTTTTATATTATTGGATTCAATTAATTTTATACTTCTTTACTTTTTACTATCGTTAAATAATCCGCTTTCTTGTTGCTATTTTTATAAGATTTCTTAAAGTTTTTTCAAATTCCTTTCTAAGGCACTTTGTTTTATCGATAGTTTTATAAGCTTGGTGAATTTTTTTTTCATTCGATTTTTTACAAATTCCAGCCATCCAGTTAAAACACTTGTGCTTATGTCTAAGGCTATAATACAACTGAAAACTGAACTAACCAGAGATATGTTAAAGGCGATCACGCAAAAATACACGCAAATAAATTTAAAGCAAAATTATTTACCGGTGTCGTAAATACCTCTATATTTTTATACACAAAAACTCACCATACCACAAAGTCTGCTTAGCAAACAAATTGAAAGAGAAAAATTTTATAATCGAAGAGACTGGGAGTATGAGTATAGAGAGAGAAAGTGCGTCGTATAATATTTGTCTACAGTAGTATTAAACGAAAAGTTCGTTATACTATGTAGAAAAATGCAGTATTGTAACTTTGATGTTCCATTTGTAACATCAACATATTATTTGCCAAATATTTCTCATAGCTGCTACCTTTTCGCAATTGAAAATTTCTTTGCCACATTCATGGCTTACGTTAATGTTTGTAACTATGTAATAACAAACTGAACTTATTTTTAAAATGACAAAAATTTGACTTCATCTTATTACTTTGTCCATCCGTTGGAATGTTGCAAAAACGGAAGTAGAAAGTAAAACGTTGTGCAAATATTTTTACGCTCTAGTTTCACACATCAAATTTGATCAAATAATTTAAATTTAAATTTAAAAACTATGATCTTGCTCAGGCGGAGTGATTGGGCGTTACTTTTTTCAAAATAAGACCGTGACTTTGAACGGCATCCGTTTCAGGAACATGTTAATTCTTGTGATCTTAACTGCAGACGGCATGAACCTGAAGATAACGCCACATCTTTGTCAAAAGATCAACGAAAAGTTCTTCAAAAAAGTAATGGCATGTCATCCGAGCCGCTAGGACCGTGTTCCGGATATTTTATTCCATACTTCATCGGAACATGCCGCAATAATGCAATGCAATAAAAATATTACAACCAACTCCTCAAATAATAAGTGTTTTTTTAACTTATTGAGACACTCTTTATTATTTTGTTATTAGACTTGCAAAATGAAGATATGCATAAGAGATTACGTAAAATACATGATTTCATATCTACCTTTCTGTTGGAATCCTAGACCTAAAAGGAAAAGTAATAAAATAATTCGTCTTAAGCTTTTTCTCATGGCTTTAAATATTAAAATAGTTTCTCTTGCGAAAAGTTAGACGATGGGTATAGTTTCAAAACTTTGGACGAACTTCATCATAAAATGTTGAAAAGTATACTTTGCCATGAAAAAGCTTATTTTCTTTTAAGATCGCGTATGTGACAGAACGTTGTAAAAATGGTCCCATCTCTCTCAAATTGGCCACATTCATTTGGGATACAAAAACCAAGTTTTTGACGGATTTTTGTCGAGAAATATTAAAAAAGGCCAATTTTTTCGTACAATGCATTTTTCAAAATAGAACACCGTACGGGAACGAGTTGTAAACTGACCCAGTCAAATCCATTGGGTTCGTTTTTAGGGCGAAACATGTGATTATGCTAAATTTCATCATTATATCTCAAAAATTAGGATATGTCTGACGGACAGACATATTTAAACTGGTTCAAAAAAAATTCTGAATCTATTAGTCTATCTCAAAATCGTCTGGATGTTCCATATCTCTGCAAAAATTTAGTATACCCATATAAAGTAAAGTATAAGGTAAAAAAAGAAGAAGCTCTTAAGTAAATATGTTTTGCAATTTATACACAATTACCTACAAAGTGTCGTCAAGCCGCACAATGACTTTTTGCTTCGTCTTGCAATTAAATGTCCTCCAAACTGTCTGATGTGCTTTAAAATTTCAATTTAATTTCATTTATAATGGGAAAATTCGTTACGCTTTTCAATGATTTTAAGCTCTTATAGGAGGTATTCATGAATGCCAAAATTTATGCTTTTGTTTGCTCTTCTATTATAATCGATCATTTTCAGAATGTGTCATGCTTGTAGTCAAACCAAAACAAATACATTTATATACATTTATCAAGTTCAGTTTAAAGATAAAGACGAAAAACTAGTGATAAGATCGCACACGTACAAAATCCGAAGAATGTCTGCCAAATAGTAGAGCGTATTCGTTACAAAAAATTCTATTATCCTTATCTTAAATCGAAAAGAATTTATTAAAAAAAAGTTGGGCTTCAAAAACTGGTGTAATAAAATAGTTTTGACTACAAGGAAAACTACTAGCAACTATGCCCCCCATTGTAATATGTAAATATTAGTTTGATTGAAACTTCAAAACTAAATTTAGAAAAAACAATGTGTGAATCGTAATGTCGGACAAAGTAATGAAGTAATTTTTTTGAAAGTTACTTAAAAGAATATATATTTATAAATTTTCTGAAAACTTTTTGGAAATTATGGTAAATATTATTGACAATTTAAATAAAATAATTTTAGTAATATAATATTCGTACCCAGTTTCTTTTTTTATATGTTTTTCAGATATAATCTCAACGTAGCAATTTCAAGGCAATGCTCAACTATTTTCAGCTATTCTTTGACCTTGGTGCGGAAGAATTCCTCAAGCTAAAATAGTAGATTAATATTTCACCTGGCTAGTAGTAAATATCAGCGTCTTAGACAGATATCTCTTGTAGGCGAAGAGATATTTCCGCCAAATGCTTGCAAGTCTGTTATGCACTTTGAATCGTAGCGATCGTGACTAACCCATTTTATATGTGAACATCAACAAGAATCGTGATAGTATATGCCAAGTTTTAACTTTTTACTTAAGTTTTAATATCGTAAACGACTTGTGATCCGTTGCGACACAAAAAATAGTGTAGAAAGATAAGGCAATACAAAAGAATACCTATAATTTTCTTCGTGTCTCTGATACATGTTCATGGGGCCGTCTCAAAAGAAACCGAAACTAGTATATTCTTCTCCTTCCATGATGAGTGTAAGAACCACTGTCTTGAAATTTTAAGTACCAAAAAATAACTCTATGCTATACACTTTTAAGGCGACTCTGGAGAACAATTGAATTTCGAATGTCAACGCCTCTTTTTTTCTCTTTTAATGCATAAAATTTTTCTCTTATCCAAACATTTTGGAGAGGAATTTCGAACCTAATGTAAGAGATATGACAAGTGAAACCGGTCACAACTCAAAGTATAAAGTCATACGGAAAGCATTCGGCTTCGTTTTATTCTAAATATTTTTGTTTTTGTTTTATTGAAAACAATCAACTTTGGAAAAAAAATAAGTAAAAATTTATAATTACTTGATTACCTCACCGCTTGGAAAAGTAAAATAATTTTAAAAAATAGTTTTTTTTATTTTTTAGTTATACTTGCTACAAATATTTACAAATAATAATTCTGATTATTGCACATACCAAGCCTTTAGAACGTGATCTTAAAAAACGTAGATAAATAATTTTTAAAATTTTCCCAAAAATTGGGAAAATTCTTGTACTTTTCGAAACCTATTTATGGCCGCACACATTATTTCGGATATTTATGCAATAAATCTCAACATTCTTGAATGTGATTCTTTAACCTAATATATTTTTTAAATTGTTTAAAGTATAATATTTTCTCTTTTTATATAGAATACAATTACTTGCAATCCAGTAGTAGTCGTAAAAAAGGCAAACCGTTATTCATCTTCCTTGAAATTACTGTAAATATGGTACTTGAAATTGCTTGTAAAAGAAAAGACGAACAAGTCTCAATTATTATTTCTTTCTGAGAAACTCTTGATAATTTGCAAATTCGCACTATAAAGTTCCCTTGCGTAGTGTCATCCTTGATCTTAGTCTCCAAAAAAGAATAATTATGACAACTGATTAAACTGGGAAAAGTTGTCTTCTTGACGTTTGGAAACTAAAAATAAGTACAGTCTAGATAAAATTTATAGTTATTTACGGATTTCTATTAATTTCATAATGGAAGCACTCGCTTGCGTTCGAATAGCTCTTAGCGGTCTTCTCATGGAGCCACACTAATATATTTCTGCTCGCAAATGCTTTGAAATGTTACAGACACTCTCGAATGACATTTGCTAGTGCATTAGAGAACATAGAATTCATACAAGAGGTTAGGCTGTAATTTCCCCGCAGAGGTCCATTTACGGAAAACGCTGAAATTTCAAGGAAAAACTTTTGGCAGATAATGATGTTTTTTCCATGTACTCTAAAAGGTTCAATTAAACCAATCAAAAAAAATTTATTTTGTGCGTACCCAGATGTTTATATTAGCATTTGTACTACTTTCAACTTTCAACCGCGATTGACATTAAACTTATCCGATATATGTCTTAAAATCGTTTATATTTTTGTGATGGACATACAAATAAGACAATAAAAAAAAATTTCTTAGTAATGTGTGCACAAATATTTTATATTAGATGTAAGCTGTATAAGTATTTACCTTAATTCTGTTATAAATAAGTAAACAAACCTCTTGAGCCCGTTTAACCAAAAATGAAATGAATTTACTAGGTTTTTATTGAAATAATTTCGAGAACATTAATTTCACAATCATCTTAAAGAACGTACTGAATAACAAATTTCTAAAAACATTCATCTTACGTTCATGACATCATGCTTAACTTTTTTTTTTTTTGATTAAATCATGAAAATTTTATTATATGATCCGTATATTGAAGCTACAAGTTCATCCACCCAACGCTACTACATTACTTCCAAGTGATTTATGGCAATATTATTGCAAGTGCATAACAAATTATCGACGAAGGCAATGACAAGAAAGCACACATGCTAAATTTAAAGTGAGATTTTTCATTACATTAAAACCTCGTAATGGGAAGGCAAGCAAAAAATAATTTAAAAAATTATAGACATCTTCGACCAGTTTAGATATTTAGTATCTCAAGTAAACATGTATAAAACTATAGACGAGTTAACGAGCTCATCGGAAATATATATGTAAGAAAATAAATTTTGCAATTCCAATAACACGCAGTAGCGGGAGGCATTGCGCAGTCGGCTTGGAATTTCATATCGATCACGAATATAAATAGGATCAATATTCGGGTACTCAATTATAACATAAAAACTTATATTTGCCTCAGAAATAACCTTGAATACTTTTAACAAAGTAATGTACAGCCCAGTGAGCTGGAAGGAAGCCTTGCCGGGCCTATTAGTTTAACATTAATCGTGATAATCATCTGTATAATATTGTTTGCAATTATATGTTCAACATTGTTTTCGCTTTCTCGGCTTTGATGTATTAAAGTAGCACCATCTCACGACGATAGAATAGAAACGATCAGATAATGGTCCTATGATGCTTATAGTATTTCATTTATTGTATAAATCATGCTTCCAAACATAGTGTCTAAAATGACTAATCTTTTAATGTAATTTAAAATGACTTAAAATATAAATTACTAAAAAAAAAAAATTGTAATATTTTTTATATATTTTGCGCAGAGTATTTCTCAGTCTTCTCCAGACCGGTTTCAATATTTACTTAATCATACAATTTTCGCTGCTGCTAAGCAAAATACCGCTCTTTTGCTAATATGTGTAGAACAACAATAAATTTTGTATGTACCCAAGAGCAAAATAATAACAAAACGAAATATAAAACATTTTTTTCAAATACAAACAATTTTACTCTTATATGTGTAAAAAAAAAATAAATAAAAAAACAGTTATTTGTACTGTTTGTTCCGGTGTCTTTAATAATGAAGAGAAAATCCGAAACTCACCATAAACGATACGCCGCAATAAGAGAATCCTACAGTAGAAAAACTCTCGAGTTTGCGCATTTTTTTTAAAGCGTATCTGTCTTGTTATATTTTTTACACATAAATTGATTTAATTAATTACAATAATTGCTCGAAAAGAAAATACAGAAACGTGTAAAAATTCATGACTGCAACAAGAACTTGAAAAACAATATAATTTTAAAGGTTATACAACAATAAATAGAATCACATTTTGTGTGCTGCACAGCTTTACCATATGGGATACATTTTGCAAGCAAAAATATGAAAAACAAGAAATTTTAATTTTTATGCCTATTACCGAAAGTCGGTATTGTTTTGTCAAACCATTTACAACAATCAGGACGAAGTTTCGAAGACCCTATGAAAAATTAAACTATCATTTTGAAGTTTAACGATAACATTGGAAGAGTTTACGGGCCGGTTGTTATTGAAAATTGATCAAATCGGTCCAAGGACACACATACAGTGTAACATGACTACGAACACATGTGTTTTCGAATGAAAAACTTTTTGTTTTTATGCTCACAACTACTACAACAACAAATAAAACGTTACAAATTTAGATATATTAGTACGTTTCCGGCATTTTCTATCAAAAATTAGGAAGTCATTGCGAAAAAATCGTAGTTTACGTTTTATTTAATGTATTCTCTCTCCTTCAGTAGTCGGTATTTCTTTCATGCTTTGGACAAAATATGAATGTCGTAAACGGAGAACAATTGGCCTTTTGAGACAATGCATAAAAAGACGTGCTTGTCTAGTATCGCTGTAAGAACGGAAAGCCCGCTCAATCGTACAATAAGTAATCGATTGTAGCCAATATTAATCGGAAGGAGTAATGTCCACTAATAACAACGGGGAGGATGGCGTATTCCAGTTTAATGCTGCTAACGTTTCCAAGGCGAGTTTTGCTTTATGGAGACGAATTTTGTCATATAAACAACTGACGATATCATGACCTTTGACATATTGCGCCACTTTTTCATTTCCTAATGATAATTCCATTTGTGTGAAACAAATCATAATGCATCCTATTCACTTGACCGTTTCCAAAATAGGCTATGGATATTGAGCTTTATCGTCCATGTTAATACTTCATCTAGCCTGCATCATGGTTATTTGTGCTTCGGATATCCTAACACAAAATCACATTTCAACACTCGTAAGAATTTGGCGGCACTCTCATTAGAACTAAGCAGAGAAACTAAAATTTCCCGCATATTCTGATACGGAGTCACAATACTTGAAGGTTATGTAATTATCAGACGACAAAACTTACGATATTACTTGTTACATTTGACAATTTCAACAAGACCTTCACCTTCTGTTGGAACCAACATTTTTCAAACGGCACAAACTTCTTTGTATTCCTAATTGTAAACGAGGGAAATTGATCAAAGGAGACGTCTACGCAGTGTAACAAACACCTAAAACAAAATTTTGTGCTTTTTACAGCATTTGCACAGAAAGATTGCCTATATCCACCTAATGCTATGGAGTATCGAAACTTAATTAGACGTTTTCTTTTCTTGTAAATATGTTACGACCTGTTACGCTTTTGCGACTTTAACTGTCTAATTTTAGTGTTTTAATTAGTTTACTTCTAACTTAAATTGTATATAAATCAGCATCAACAACTCTGAGACAATGACGGAGAAAATGTCTAAGGTCTACGGTCTAAAATATTTATCAGAATTATGTAATCGGCCCTCTACAATTAGCAACAGTTTTGATATGCCTCCTCAAAATGGAGTATAGCCAAAGAAGGATGTATTTTCAGAATTCGATACCGAAACTCCGAAACATATCGTCCACACTCATTTTTCCTCATATATTTAAATTTAACATAGTACGGCAATTTTAGTGAAAAGTGAAACTCATGCCGATATATTTTAAGAAAATATTTATTAAGATTTCTTGTTTCGATTATGTTTTCAATATGGAAGAGGGAAAAAACACGACACAATATTTGGAAATTTCCTTTTCATCATTTTGTTTGAAAAGATAATAAACCCTTTGCAAACTTATATTGGATTCCCAAGTGATAACCAAACGTATGTATATCTCATACAGAAGGGCTAACTTTCGTTGCTAATATTTTCATCCACAGCATATTTCCCATCCAGGACGCGAACTATTAATGTTGATCAAATTACGGCCTACAATAGACTCCAAATGGCCTTCGACAAATATGCCCCGAATTCCAATATCTAGAAATCAATTACTCCGACGCAGTTGTAAATTGATAAAAATTGATCAGCATCAAATTTATAAACGATTCTTAAATCCGTCTGTCCGCAATGTCTGCGGTAAACATTCTCCTGGCCGCAAAAATGAAGATATCGGCTTTAAATTTGGTAGAAACATTGAAAGTTCTTTCGTTGCTACGCCCACCTATTATAAATTAACTTTTCCCTACTTGTTTGTAAAATGTGTTAGCTCTTCTTTATAAAACTTCTAATTTAGAAATACTAGTAAAACTTTTTCTCTAATGGTTTTTAAATAGCTTAAATATTTTCGTATTGTTAAAAAAATTGGAGTCTTGCGCTGAGAAATAAACAAAAAAAAAGTTTAAAAACTATTAACTCTCCTAATACCCCTCAAACTTAAAACCTCATAATGTCCCGTTCGCGTTGATAAAGACGAATAGTTTCTATCCAATGGAACCTTTTTTCTTTTGCCTTGAAAATTGACTGTAAATTGACTACCCGAAATATGTACGGTAAAAAAAAAAACAAAAAAGGAAGTACAGGAAGAAGACAGAAAAGTCTACTTAGTCGATTGTGTCTAAAAATAGACGAATTTCACAATGTACCGACGATTCGACTACACCTTTCCGTATTATACCTTTTTTTTTAAATCGCTGAACCATTACGAGAAAAGAAAACCTGTCACAAGTAAACTGCAATAGACCATAAGTATTAACTAAAAATGTCTAAATCAAAATGAAAAACAAAAGAACTCCCACTTTTAAAAAGCGATAGATTTCGATTATTGTTGGTTTTGCTTTCAAATCTCTTCTCATAAATATGTATAAAACGGTAACTTCCGGTTTTATAATCGTACGTAATAACAATAAAAATGAAAAGTTTTAAAAATAACAAATTTAAACAATTGCATGTATTTTAATTATTGTGATGCGGTTGGTTTGAGCTAACAACTAACTCATAACAATGAGTTTTTTAAGCAACATAAGTCAGACTTTACTCCCCGAACGACTAGACTAACCCATAATCAAATATTTGGAGAGACAAAAAAAAAAAGGGAAAACAAATAAACAAAAATTATATTCGATTATGCCGAATTTTTTACACCTTACACACCACCTTTATATTATTCTCATTTTGTTTCTGATCTAACAAGGAATTAACGTATATCTTATCTAAGCATGTATAATGCAGCAAGTGGTGTTAGCCGTTCGTTTGTCTTTTACATAAAATTCTATAGCATAGCCTTTCCACAAAGATTTCACAAGTCAGCGAAGATGAAAAGTAGGTAAAGAAGTTTTTAGAAAAATTTTATTGCTCTCCTGGTCGAAAAATTCTTATTTTTACATTTTTGTTTATAAACAAGTAAGAAAGTTATATTTGGATGTACCGAATCCTTTATACCCACCACCCTTATCTTAAGAAAAGAGAAAAACTAATTTATAATAGGTGGGCGTGGCAAATTTAAAGCCGGTACCTTTATTTTTGCGACATTGCACAGACGGACAGAAAAACATGCTTAAATCAATCCTAAATTTGGTATATATACTTTGTGGGGTCCCCCGAAGTTTCCTTCTGGTGGTTACAAAGCAAATGACAAAATGAAATATACCCTTCAACTTCGGTATTGATCATGTACTGTAAAATGTAAAATGTATCTTCAAAGAAAAAGATTACAGTACTGTGGACAGGTATGTACTTTGACCGATTTGGCCCATTTTCAATACTAATCTTCGTGGAAGAACTGCCAATGTTTCTGTCAAATTTCAAGCCGATTGCAATCATTAGAATGTTCGCCGCAGACATCGCACCACAGACAACCTGACAGACGGATTGACGGGTGGACATGCGTAAAAAGATTCTGAATTTGATGGTGATCAAGATTACATAAAGTTTAAGGTATTTCTGAAACTCCCTTCTAGTTTCTGTTAGCAAACAAAATGACAAAATGAATAAACTCTCTCCTTCGACGGTGGATGAGTATTAAGAAAAGAGAGCTTAATGTATTTTAAGAAACGATCGTGAAACAATTTTATATAAACATTATACTCACTTGGATTGTTGTTGCACTATGTTATCCAATTTGGCCTGTATGGCCTCCGCCGAGGGTTGGTGAACTTCCCCAAGGAATGTGACGATTGATTTTGAGAGCGCCTCAATATCTTTATGTGATGATTTAAGTTCTTCAGACTCGTTAAGTACCTCCTGTGTTTTAAAAATAAAAACAAATGCTTATTTATATTTTGTATAAATATTTATTGAAAAAGTATAAAAAACGGTGTGAAAAAATTGCACTCTTTTTGTTTAGTTCAAGTACATAAATAAACGTAAAGAAAAATACTTAAAGAAACTTTAAAGACTTAAGCCAAAGACTCTTTGTGAATTAAAGAGTTTTGCAACCAGACATTTGAAGGTTAATGCCGCTGAACAGTTTATGTAAAATTTATTTTTATTAAATTTACTTGAGTCTCTCTGTTTCTTTTCTTTTCTTTTAATACAGAAAACTGAGCACGCACGACAAGTACACGTAAACTTCTACATACAAGCAAGTAGACACCACGTTTTGTTATATAGCAATCGGTTGATCAAGCTTTTAGCTCCAAATGTTTTACTTCGTTCACATGGCAATCTGACGTTAGCCACATTAAAATATTGAAGCGCATCGCACCGAGCATTTGGCATTGTTCAAAGGAATAGATATTCTTATTTTCCACGACGAAGGTGTGTCCTTTGCAATATGAAAAAAATTACTTGCTACTGCGCAAATTTATCTCTCACGATTAATTGCTTCGGAGTTGGCGATGATGGGATTTTCCATCGTTCAGTTTTCTTTCCGACTCTCCGAACGTTTTAGTCGTCATTCATCCTCAATAAATATGAATTCAATAAATTGATAGTTTGTTTAGAACTATCACACATAATCTTCTGAATGTGCCGAATTAAAGCAAATTAAGAGATTATGTTTGAGCGCAGCCAGCCATGGAATACCATGGAAAACAACCAGAAAACAGACGCCGTTGCTGAGTATAAAAAATTATACTCCTATATCTTTCTATATCTTTTACTTCCCCAATCTTCATCTCGAAAAAAATATAAACTTTTATATTCCACTTTATTAGATGGACGTGGCTTATTATTATTATTATTATATTATTTAGATTAATGAAATCAATTCTTAGACTAGAGAAATTAGTTGAGCACCAGCATCATAGGCTATCGGCTTTTTTTTAGGAAACTTATATTAAATACCAAGTTCAGTAGTTTTAATAAAGTTCGGTAGCTGATTTCAGGACATCCATAGGATTAGTTGATCCAAATGTGATTCTTCTAATAAGAGTAAGGTTTACGCAGTCGCAAAGAAGATATTTTACCATAAGAATTTGACCACAACTGTAGATATAGACAGAAGATTTCTTAAGTATCTATTGGTGTATTGCAATAGAATGGCCAAGGCGAATTCTAGAAAATGTCGTAATCTTGCCTATTGGTTGGATATATTAGAGGAATAAGGTCCGGATTAACAGAAGAATAGTGCTGATGATAATATTATTGATTAGCTTCCATGATTTTCTTTTTCACTTTTTGCGCAACATATCTTTGAAGATCCAACATTTCCACGATATCATCCATAATTAGAAGCGCAGAAGCAGCAGACTTCGTTGCTCGATCAGCTTGCTCATTTCCCGATAAATCGATATGACTAGATACCCAAAGAATTTTAATCTTATCTCCAGATGTTGCTACGGTATTTTTTAATTTATTCCATTTAGAAATTGAGGGATTTTGGATAACTCTTAATACAGATAGGCTATCAGTGACAATAATTTTTATTATTGGCAAAATTCACAGATTGAACAATACCTCTGGCTTCAGCTGTGAATATTGAGGCGCTTTCTTGAAGTATGCGATTTAGTAGAATTTGTCCTGAAGCGTGTACTTCGGCGAAAAAAGGTAGAAGATCGACAGATGTAGGGTCGTTGGTATAAAAGAGATGCCAACTGTCATTTTCTAGCATTTGGATTTTCTCTTTAACTAGGTTCCTGAAGATGTGATTTGGAGTGAGTTTTTTTTTTGTACCTAGACAGAGAAATATCACAAGAGCATCCTTTTAATACCCATGGACGTTTGAGTCCAAAATGTAGACAAATTGTTACGAGAAGTTTCAATTCGTTTGAAATATATAAACATTGGTTGGTTGTAGATGGTGTTCTTTTGGTTTTCTTAGCAGCAATAGATTTTTTAATGATTTTTGCCATTTTTATAGAATATCGCAAAGATAAGCAGCCAGATGGACGCCTAAGTCGATTCTAAATATGATACTAATCAAGAATATATACACTTCACCGGGTTTTTGAAGCTTCCTTCTTGATGTTACAAATATTTTCAATACGCTATTATGTTGGCTGGACGCAGTCGATTTTTCCATTTTTCTTCATTTGCAATAGGATCGTTAACATAGTATAAGTGGAAACATGAAACATGAAATGAATATACCCTTAAAAAAAAAAAAAAAAAAAAAAAAAGGAAATGTGAATATTGAACGATCTGGGATATTAACGATTGTTTATATACAGAGATAAGGCTAGATGTCCCACTGAGTATTCAAATCACAGAGCCTTTTTTATACCCACCACCGTATGTGAAGGATATATTTCATTATGTCGTTTGGTTTGCAGCTACCAAAACAAAACTTCGAAGACCTCACGAAGTATATATATTTTTGATCAGCATCAAATTTAGAATCAATTTAAGCATGTCCGTCTGTCCGTCTGTGCAATCTCTGTCGTAAACATTCTCCTGGCCGCAAAAATGAAGATATCGGCTTCAAATTTGTCAAAAACATTGGAAGTTCTTGCACGCAGTATGGTATTAAAAATGGGTCCAATCGGTCAAAAAATACGCTCACAATACGACATAGATTAAGAGCACCTCTGTTTTCGGTAGCCAAAAAGATTGGATTTTATTATTTATACACCATAGCAGAAAAATCTATAAAAATTTCCACAAATATTGCACTACCTATCCTAGCTATAGCCTTTGTGCTAAAACGGTAAGGATTGACCACGCCCATTCGATATAATAGAATAATGAAATTAAATTTTTTTTGTGCAAACTTTTGTAATACGAAAAATTCTTTAGAAGCGGTGTAAAGTATATATGTTCTTGATCAGAATGAAATTCGGGACCCACCTAGACGTATCTGTCGGTACGTCTGTCCATCCGTCTTTCTGTTTAACTACCTAATGTCTGTGGTGAACATTCATGAAGATATCGGCATCAAATTTGACAGAAACATTGGAAATTTTTTCGCTGCCAGGCCCACCTTACAGTTTAGTTTTTCCCCGTATTTGTAAGATAGAGGTGGTTGGTACAAAAGATTCGGCGCAGCCGATCTTTAGATTCCATTTATCATTGAATAAGTTGATTCAATCGTTATTTCAATGTTTTCCATGATTAAATAACTGCTACTTTAATTTTTTATTAAATATATTACTCCAACAATAAAAAAAAAGTATTTTTATGATTATTTTCGATTTGCATTTCGATTTGGAGAAATGTTCATTTTCCAGATACATGAGAACTCATTTGCTACGTAAGGCGACTAATGGGTACTGGATGTATTTGAAAATACTCTCAAAGAAGCAAGATAAATTACTGGCACTTAACTCACTCATCTTATTGCAGAAACGTACCGCACAAGATGTGAACTCTACTAAGAACGTCGAGTGCTTTCGGTCGCAACCAAAAATTTTGCAAACAGATGAAATATACTTTTCTTTTTTTGTTCTACAGAGAATCCCAAGGTTCACTCAATATTTGAGTTATGGACTATTTAACTGAATTGTTTCTCGGCATGACATGAGGCATCATTTTGTTGAAATTATACTCTTTGCTCACGTTCATATATTTTGCCAAAAAAAAAAATTATTATAATTGTATTTTGAAGAGTAATAGTTAGATAGTACACCACCTAATATTTCTTTCTCAACAATTACTTCACAATCACTTGTTAATTTTCTACTAAAACTTTTGTCGATTAATCAAGCGATCAAAACGAAAAGAAGCTTCACTGAACTGAAGCTGATGAGTTTCTTCGAACTGTAGCTACGCTACTAAGTCTTCAGCATTTTTAAAATATTACTTAATGAAGTAAACGCGAAACAGGATATGAACGAAAAAGGGGTTGCTGAAGCCTACATCACCCCATTAGTAAATGGTATTGTTAAGCGGTTTAAATCTAACATGATTTAATGCCGTATTCTCAAAAGTATTAAATATTTTTAAGATTTATTTTAGAAATCAATCCAAAATATTGTCATATTTAGTTATTCCAAACTAATTATCGAGTATTTTAAAACGTGAAACAGACAAACAGACAAACGTGTTTTTATAATAAAAACATTTAAAAATTTAATAAACAAATAAAGCATAATCGGATAGTTGGGAGAGAAGGGCAGATGGATAGCACATAGACAGACAGAGCAATTACTTTTAAACACATTCCCTTGAATTCATTCGTGTCTTATTCAATGGTGTGTGTTATTTTGAAAACTCTGAATAAGGCCTGGCAAGAGACGGATTGAATTAAATCTGCCTTACAGCACCACAAGTCCCTGAAGTAATATCATAAGTATATGCTTACTTTTATATATTCGAGTAAACATAACATATATAAATTTATTTATTACGTTGTAGTGCCCGAAAATTATTGCTGTTTTGTTTATTGTCGTTTTTGCTATTACCGTTTAAGGTGAAGCTACAAATTCGGCACAGATTGATTGTTTTGCTGTTTTTATCGTATGAAAAATTGAAGTTAATTGTTTTTTTCATACAACAACTCAAGGTAAAAGAAATAATCCGTGTTTAGAGTTTTTACAATTCGCGTTTAAATTTTTTGGATTTGTTTTATATTCAACATCGCAAAGTGCGTTAATTTTGCTTTGACTGTAGACTGTAACGCAAATTGACTTGGAATGTTAAAGTTTATTAGCAACAATTATATAAAACTTATGGACATATATTTTGTTAACGTTACCCTGCTGCGGATTATCCTCATTATTCCAAAGCTTGTAATTGATTTCAAAACATTTCTAATCATCATTATAGCGAGTAATGCATCTCCAACTCAGGGAACGGCTTAAATGACTCAGATAACAACTGCTTTGATGCGATTTGTGTATTATCCAATATCGCGTAACGGGCACATTTTTTTAAATAAGTTTTTACTACTTAAAACGTGTCAGCATTATAACGTCCGTTAAAAAAAAAAAAAATCATAAATCATGGTAACGAGAAACTCCTGGAATCCAGGTCAAATAGAACGTATATATTTTTTTTTTATTATAGTTTAGTAGTCACCGATAGTTAGGTTTATATCTGTGTTCTACAATCCCATTGTGAAAATAAGCAATCGTTATCAAAAAATTCGATTTAAACCGGATATAACGTCATTGTTTTTTTTCTTTTTCTCTGTTTATTTTCGTATAAGTTAATTATCCAAGTTTTTCATTTGTATGCCATTTCATAATTGCTCTTTTTAAAGCTAGTTTTAGTCGTATTATTGCTTAGTTTATGTAATAATTTATGATATATAAATACGCAAATTTAATTGTAATGCAAGAAATAAAAAAAGCCGGCTTGATAAATGATACCGGCAAACACAACCGAAGTATGTGTTAGTGTTACATTTGTAAATAAAATCTAACAACGAACTAAGAACACACACACAAGTGGTGAGAACTCAAATTAAGACGAATTGTAGTCGCCCCTCCAATGTTTTCTTTCAAGTATCTTCTTCGTATTAAATAATTTTTTTTTTTTTTAACTCATGCAAAAAAAAAAAAAATGCATCGACGCTCATGAACAAATCTTGTTTTAAGCCCGCAGTTAAAATTCTAAGATAACCCAGACGAAAATTGAAATACATGGTTTGCAGGAAGACGGGTTTAAGATTTCAAATTTCAATTTTGAAGAAATTTTTATTTTTATTTTTATTAGTTTGAATATTCCTATGGATTTGGCAGGATTATTTGATTTTTTTTCGCCTATTGAAGCTTACATTTGCAAAGTCGTCTAGTGCACTCAACATACGGGTGATCCTGCGGTATGGCTATTTCATTAGCTATTACCAAAATGGATGATAAGGAGTGTTAAGGAGGAAGTGAACCATGATAATCATTGAAAAGAAAGATTGTAACCGCAGGAAGTAGCAGCCTCACAGTCTTCGGCGAAGTCAACACTGAAATGCAGTGGATCGTGAAAAACCACTAGAAATTGTATCTAAAAAACCAAATTGGACTGAAATTAGCAGATGGTTTACTCTTTTCTCAAGTCGTTAGAAAATAATAACTCGTAGCTGACACTTTAACAAGCACATTCTATTTATACTATGTGAAAATTCACGTTATTAAGTTAATTTTAAAAACATATTTTATTTTTCTCGTTTGCATAGAAAGAGCTTAAGTTGTCTGGGAAATGACAAACAGATTTCGAAAAACTATTCACATTTGCTTTCATACAATTATTTCATCAATCGTCATAAAATAAATCTCAAATATCACCTTCTGTAAGACAATATATAAGAAAGTTATATTCGGTTGTACCGAATCTTTTATACCCAACACCCTTATCTTAAAAAAAGCGGGAAAAGCTAAATTGTACTAGGTTGGCGTGGCAACGAAAGAACTTCCGTTTCTGCCAAAGTTGAAGCCGATACCTTTATTTTTGCGGCTAGGACAATGTTAATCACAGACATTAGATAGCTAAGAAGAAAGACAGCTGTACAGACGTGCCGACGGATACGTCTAGGTGGATTCCGAATTCCATACTGATCAAGAATATATACATGCTATGTGGTTCCAGAAGCATCTTTCTTAATGTTACAAACATTTTCAGAAAACGAGTTAAATTTCAATATTCTATTATATCGAGTGCGCGGGGTCGGTCGTTTTCGGGATAGCCAGCGCAACATTTGTGGAAATTTTTCTAATTCTATCTGCTACCGTTTACGAGTAATGAGCAAAAATCCATTTATTTTTTGCTTCCAATAGCAGATATGTTCTTAGTCTACGTCGTACTGTGAGAGTGTCCTTGGACAGATTTGGGCCATTTTCAATACCAACCTGCACGCAAAAACTTCCAATGATTCTGACATTACACAAACGGACAGACGGACATGCTTAAATCGATTCTAAATTTGATGCTGATCAAGAATATATATACTTCGTGGGGTCTCCGAAGTTTTCTTTTGGCAGTTAGAAACCAAATGACAAAATTACATATACCTTTTGCTTTCGGTGGTGGGCATAAAAAATTGTTTTTTAAGGGACTTTCACAACAATCACTTCAAATTTTTGAATTCTTATGAAATTTTTATACGGTCTGGTGGTATGTAACTGAATATAATAATAAAATATCTGCACAACCTAAGGTTAACAATTTAGACTCGAACTCATGCAAATGTTAATCTGCAAACCAAAAATAGTATTTAGAATTCAAAAAAATATAATTAATTCATAATGAAAATAATTATTTATGAAACGTCATTTCTTTTCCGTTTTCTCTTAAGCGATCCTTCTCCTACTTGTTTGCGGTTAAATTATTCTTAATTCTTCTTATTTAAACGAACAAACTTTTCCCACTAGATTAGCAGGTTAAACTCATTCATGAATTCATTCTATTATTGATTTACGTGCAATGAATTCAAGTAATAATATTTTAACACTTCTATTTCTTTGAAAATATTGTTACGAGAAAAAGACAAGCTGGTAAAATACGACCGCAGCAAACTTATCGAAGTCTATGACAGAAAAACTTTTTTTATATTCTTTACCTGGCATGGCCATAAAAAGCCGCATTTGCAGCCGTCGATGAATGCAAAAATGGAAAAGAATTCCCGCGAAATCTATGAGGTAAAGGGTTTAATGAAAGTACGTTAGGAAATCCAGTAGCGAGGGATTACCAGACGTAGCAGAACGCAACGTTTGTGATGTTTGTAAGGCTTGCAAACAGAGGATCTTGCTTAAGATAAGTCAATTATGCGTTGGGATTAGAATAATGATATTTGAGGCAAACGAGCACTGTAGCTTACTTGGATGGCTAGCTAGTGACGTTGGCATTGTTAGGTACTGTAGCTTGTTTCGATAGCTAGCTAGTGACGCTGGCATTGTTAGATACTATAGCTTACTTGGATAGCTAGCTAGTGACGCTGGCATAAGTTACTTTAAATAATTGTAAAAACTGAGATTGTGAATAAAATCTACGCTTTTCACGATCTAGCGATACGAACATTGTCTGAAGAAATATACAAAAAGGTAGTTCTGTAACAATATTAATAAACATATTCTTAAACAGTCAGTTGTTTGTCTTTTCTCCTAAGCAATTAATTTTTTTATGTTTATTATTAAAACCACTTAATGTGACCGTGAACTTGAGTGTTATGTCAGTTTTAGAAGAGATTCTTCATAAAGAATATAAAAAATATTATCATAAGACAATCTACACAAAGCAAAAGACCAAATGTTTGCTATATAGATACACATGCACGCTTTTCCAGCTTTTAACAAACAGTCCCCGGATAACTTATTAACTGACAAAAGACAGCAATTAGATTAAGAAGAAATTCAGTTGACACATTAGTTGCGTTGATTTGAATTCATCGCTGATATTAAATTAAATACTTGTAAAAATTTAGAGAAAAAAAAACTTGACTCTTTAAAGTTCGTTCATCCTACTTTACAACGCATAAGCGCAATTGATTGTTCTGATATTTTGTTTAATAAAACTTAACTTGACAAACTATTGCGAAAACAAACTAAATTTTATAAGAGAAAAAAAAAAGTGGAGATCAGATTGTCGTAGAAAAAACAAATGTAACAAAAACGAATTACAACAACTGACAGCCCACACACGCAAAAATTTATTGCGTTGTGTTCCTTTCATTCGTTTTGTTGAAATTTTATTACAGTTAAGCCTAAAAATAAAAAACCGGCTTGTTTGCAGAGTTTATTGCTAATAAGATCACTAAAAATTTGTTAAAAATAAAACATTAAAAGCAGCCTAAGAGAGAGCTGGATAGAACTGGTTTTACTTAAAATTAAAAAATACAAAAGTAACATTCACCTTAGGGCGAATCTCGGGAACACTTTACCTTAATAGAAAAACAAGTAACATTATAGTCGGGCAAGGGCAACCATTAAATACCCTACAACAATAAATCGCCAAGCAATTCTTCAATTATTTCTGCGATATACCAATAAAAATAATACTTTGTTTCCAGGGGCTCAAAAGTTTAACTGACCTGACCTGTCCCTAAAGTTAGGAATCTTAATTTGCTTGTTAAAGGTCTTACGTTCAACACATAAAATACTAAAAATTGAACTTTATTTAATTTTCGCAAGAAGTTATATTGGAGGGGATTAAAAAAATTGGATTACTCGATCCAAATTTTTCGCATCAATTTAATACACCGAAATGATGTTACCCAGTTTGATTTTCGTCGACAAATATTAAAAATATCAAAGTTTTCATAATTTCATGAAGACTTTTTCACGATAAGGCATTACATAGGACCGTCTTTGGACCGTTTCGTCAAAACACCCTAAAATTATAATCTGCAGATTAACCACAAAAATATATAGCAAGACATCCGATTGATAAAATGACGGACAGACAAGCTTGCATCGGCTCAAAATATAGTTCCGAATCGATAAGTGTAATGCAAACTAGATCTATTTTAAGTTCCTCTTGGCGCTGTAAACATTCAAGCAACCTTAATGTACCCTCTACCACGAGCGCTAAGAGATAGAAATATTGACTCTAATAAGAGAAATAACATTAAATAGATTCTGAACGTCATCAAATATGAGAATAAATTGATAGCTTTCTCAAGGCTCAAAACTTTTTGGTATCTCTGAAATGTGAAAAAATTAAGTTTCTATTTCAGTCCTGGCATAGGAACTTGAAATACAGCAGTAATTTTTAGATCACATAGGATAGGCAAAAAGTAGTAAACGCATAGTATTCCATATTAAGTGAAAACGCCGAAATATTTTCTAATTCGTTGAGACTGTGCTAACAATTTGTAACTAGCATTAAATAAGTATTGATTACGAACTATGAGCTGCAACTATGACTTCGTGTCAGAAATTTATGCACACAAACTCCTCATCTTTGCTGGTATTCCATAAATAGACTAAAAACACTCAACTCTCAAATGAATTTAATAAAGGTTTTCGTAATTTTTTCAAAATTTCTTATTTTCTTAAATTCTCTCTCTACTGCGTTCTTACGTTTTTATATCTTTTTGACTGCACTAATTTCACCGCAAAGCTTCATAAGAAATATTGAATAGAGTATTCTCTTAATTAGTTAAAGTAATGTTTGAAAATTTTTTGACACGATAAAAATATAAACTTAGATAAATAATTTTCGAAAATTTTTTATAATGTACCCTAACACTATTGTACAATTTTTTCAAGATTCTAACAAATAATTGTACTCACCTGAATAACATGCTTTGTCTCTTCCAAATGACGTCGTGATCTTACCACCGGATCAACATTTCGGAATTTTTCCGATAAACGTGACAAAGCCTTCTCCCAAGCGAGCAGACGATTTTCAAAGGTATCCCACTTATCCGCAATTGACTGCAATTTATCTAGTCGTTGTTCCAAACCTTTAATAACTTCTTGCCATAAATGATTCAATTGTGCATTATCCTGTTCGATCAGCTGGCGGTTGTGAGCGTCAGCTTCTCGTATCAAAGCCTGAGCCTGTTGATTAACCAGACTAATGTCACTGGTTTGACTCTGCAAAAGTCAAAATTACACTCATATTTAAGTAATAATACTGACGTAAACTCTGTAAAATTTTCACTGAAGAAAAAATCAAATTGCACTCTTTTCAAAAAGTTCTTCGACATTAGTAAAAAAGAAAAAATCTAAGATTTTTTCGTCAAATTCAAGGGTGAAAGAGGTCAATGGGAATCAAGCCAAAATTTCACACAACACATAACAACGTTATCCCTATTTGCTTACTTTGTATACGTATGTATATTTATATATAGATACACAAATATATTGTTGTAAATGACCGCATGTATACATATATTTCTTTTATTTTCTAAATTCACCATTCATTTCAGGCTTTAAAAGAAAAGAAAAAGTCGATTTTTCCCTATTTTCTTACTTTTCCGCAAGTGATATACTTACAAATTTTAAAATATTTGTACTCAACCAAAATACACTCCGAATTCAATATATTTTTTCTTTATTAAAACTTCTTTTATATGCTTTATTTCGCAGTCTTGGTTTAATCAATTGTTTTCTTTCTTTTCCTTTATTCCGTCTAATTTGCATATAAAATATAAAAAAATAACGTCGACGCTGTTCTTGTAAAATAGAGAGAACCTTTTTTGAATATTGAAATTTTATTAATTCACCAAAAAGTCGGTCTTAAGTTTATATTTTTTCCATCAGTAATTGTTAAATATTAAACACATTTCATTTTGTTCTCTTTGTTTGCTAATGCAGATTTGCCTGATTAACTTATTAATGATGTAAAAAAACATTATTAAGAAACTGCACAATAGATTCACTTGCGACACTGTCTAAAATCCACATTAAAATGAATTCGCATTTAGTAACATAACAAAATGAAAACTCGAATTGGAGAATTCAATGAGCTCACGCTTATCTTTTGCTCTTCAGATTTCTTCTTCTCTCCGTCTTGAATCAGAAACTAATCACTATTCGCTTTGGACGTAAAATCCAAAAATTAAGATATCTCTTAAAAATAAAATCAAAAGAGAAAAGAGAGGATTTCTAAAAATTTTACGAGAAATGAGAGAATACTGCCGACAAAAAAAGGCCCGCAAAAACATTTGTGCATTAAACCACTACTCAAATCATATGTATAACAGCATATCATGAACTATGTAGTAAGAAGAAATAAAGGAAAAATATATATTTGAATTAAATGTACTCTAGGTATTTGTTGGTATCACAAGCGTCAGCATAAATTACTTTCGATGCTCTTGGTTGGCGGTATTCAACACTTGGTAAATATTAATTTATGTGTACTTAAGTACATTTGCATGTTTACTTATTTATAGTTCGTTTAATTAAAGCAAACCCTACAACCATCTCACTAACAGTTACAAAAACTGGCATAATTGTAAAATTATTTTAGCGTTATTGCATAATCTTAAAAAAAATTTTTAATTTAATAAGAAGAAGCTGTGAAAACAGTTAATTCTTCTGCGCACAATAAATAAATTTAGTTGCAAGAAAAAAAAATGGAGTATGCCATAGGTTTCGTTTTTAAACTAGCTGGTAGACAGGTGAAAATTTAATATACTTTTTATACACACAATAATTTACTTTCTTCTACTTTCAAAAAATTGGAGCAACCAGAAATCTTAAAAAGTGACCCTTTATTTAAGGTTGCATGGTGACTTAATAGTAGATATACTAAAAAACATCGAAGTTAATAATTTGATAACATAGTACCAAACTTGAGTGCGCTCAACAAAAACTAAAAACTTTAAACTTGGTTTGTATATATTTTAGGTATATATTTGGATTCTTTGTCTTTGTTGAAATATATATTTTATTTTAAATAAATTTATTTTTTATTTAATTTCAATTCGAAAATTGGAGTAATTTTTTTTAAGGATCGCCTGCTACGCTTTCAGATTTACGACTTGAGGAGATCATTGAAAAGAAAGAATTCTTTTATATGGTTAATAAAGATTTTGGGGGAAACATTTTGCATGGAGAAGAGATATTATTTTTAATCAAAATGTAACAATAGTTGTTAAAATATAATTTAAGTTATCAGAAAAATGGTTGTAGGAAAGTTCTCTTCAAAACATTTTGTTTTAATGGGCTTATTGTAAAAGCTTCCCGATTTGTTCCTTTACGATTACCTTATGATATCAGTACTAGTTCTTTTAGGCTTTTCAATATGAGAAAGGAAATCATTAAATCCTGCATGTGACATTAAACGCTGATAACAGGCGAGGGAAATGTTTGTGAACAAAAGTTTAGAAACGGCAACCACATGGTCGTCGAGATCTAAAATGTGAGACGATTTATGGATTACTGACCTTTCATAAAAGTTGCGCACTACTGCCTGCGTGCAATTTGTCACGTTTCTTCGACGTGCAACTTAAGCACCATTCATAAGCTTGAAAAACTCTTTAAAAATATTCGGTCAAATCCTCGTATTTGCTTATGGCAGTAATGAGTTATATTCTTTTTTATGGATTTGTGCCATTCAGTTTACTTGTTTTTATATCTTCTGCGTTGGACCTTACTTTAACTGGACTCTCAATACCCTAGAAATACTGTAACTAATTGTATACGATTTTAATTTGCTCATAAGACATGTAACTTAAGACGCGACTGTACGTCACAAGCATCGAAAATTATTTTGCGTAATTTCTCAGTCTGAAGGCGAAAATGCTTAGAGGTGCATAAATTTGTAAACGTTTATTCAAAGGCAAATGTAGGCATTTGTAAATCGTCGGAAAGCCGGTATGTTTCGAGCGAATGCGGCTTTAATTTGCTTCGTCTATCGTGAAGAAAATATAGAATTGTTTCAATTAAACAAACTTGACATGTGCGAAACCCACTACATATTTCTCTCTTCATAGTGTTTTAAGAGTAAAGCATCAATTTAGATCAAGAGCAAACATTTTACAGAAAAAAGAAGAGAATGTTATGGCTAATGATTGCCTATTTTACATTGCATTACACACATTTGCTCATATGTACTCCTAAAAAAAGAATTTATATGTAAAATACTGCAATTGAAAGAGCAAAAGCAATACGGTATTTAAGATTCCATTAAACTGCATTTATTGTAGAGACAAAAAACTACTTTCTGGACAACTTTTATAAATTTAAATGAGAAGATTAAATGGCAAAATGAGAGGACTGAATGGCACAACGAAGTGAATGAATGGCACAACGAAGCGACTAAAGGCACAATTGAATTTGCGGCACAGCAAGCAACACTTTTAAAAGCTATTAATAAATAAAAAACAAGAGTACACACATTTACCGGTTATTATAACCTATTGAAATCAGTTAAGGAATTTTATGAAAGTAGTTTAGTCCAGTGTAGGTGGTAGTCCTAATAATAATGCACCTACATCACTAAACATCTATTCATTCAACGTATGCACAATTTGCAAATTTCGCCTGAAAATTTCTCTTTCGAAAGTTATACACTTACTCTAATATTTCCAATGGCATGTGTCAGCTTTTGTATATTGAAATGTAGACCAGCTAGGTTAGTTACTGGTTCATCTGGGAATTTAGTACATTCAATTGTCGATTTAACGCGTTCCATTGATTGTTGATATTCACGAAAACGTTCGTGCTCTCTTTCAAGTTCGGCTTGCTGAGTTTTAGCTCGCGCCAGGACGTTAGTCAATTTCGTCTGGAATTGTGCCAATTCTCCAGATAATTCGGTCTGTTCATAAGTGTTAAGGGACGGCCAAATTCTATCAGCTGCCTCTTGTATTTCTTTATGAACCAGATTTCGTATGAGTGTTTCATTGCCAAAGAAAAGTTTGCGTTCATCTAAATCCTGCATTAAATGTTCATAATCTATACCAAGCTGACCACATTGCAAACGATCCTCGGCTTCGTGTATCCACGAGTTAAATTCCGCGACTAATTTCATGTAAGCCAGACGGGAATCACGGTTGTTGATCATATACTTTTCGCGGTCAATCATTTCAGGTGGTAATGATGCCACTAATGAACGTCCTTCAGAAAGCATTTCTAGCAAACCTCCTGGCATTCCCATCTCTGACTTAACGCATCCGTTGATTTTATTGAATTTAGCTAAATATTCTTCAATTTCACTGCAAAGCTTATGGTGTTTTTGCAATTCGTGTTCTACTGAATCGGGATCACGGTCTAATAAAGGTCGTGATTTCACTACACCTTCAGCGTTGTGCAACCAATCTAGTATTTCCATCAGGTCAGATGCCATTTTTTTGTGATGTTCGAGTTGTGTTTGATGTTTTTGCCTTTGTTGTTCAACTGCTTTCCGCAAGTTACCCAATTGATTCTTAAGCGATTGCAATTGTTCCGTGATACTATTTTTATCTGCCGCCGTGCCTTCAGATGCAATTTTCTGCCCCTTATCATTAGCTGAAGCTAAAAGTCCTTCACACTCCTGTATTTTAACTATGACGCCATCATATTTATTAATCTTCTCCTCTAAGCTGTCGGGAGCATTTTCAATGTCAACTAGTACGTCAGTGTATTTCATAATAAATGCTATTATCTCATTAATCAGCGCAATGAATTGTTCGCGCAACAGCAATAATTGCTTCAAATGAGCCAATTGATCTTCGATTAGTTTAATCATGTCATCTTGCTGCGCCAAAATACTTTGCAGTTCAGGCAAATCATCTACTTCCATATCACCCATATTGTGTTTACTTTCTTTCAATTCCTTTAAAATGCCCTCGTAGGCTCTCAGCAATTCTTGGACATCTTCAATCTTGGCTCCAATGGGCTTATTCAATTCTCTTAGGCGTTGTTGTATACGATTCAGAAACTCCATGCAATCTGACAACTTTGATTTTGCATCTTTATATTTTTTGATATGGTCTCCTAATGCACTGACGCGGTTATTCAACGTTTGCTTCACTTTTCCAAAACGATCTTTCATGCTCTTAATGTCATCATTTAGTTTAAGTTTATCGGGATTACTGAGCGTAGGCAATACGCCTTTGCCTTGTTCATTGATATCATTTAAAAGGTCATCCATATTTTCAACTTTCTTCAATAGTTTGTGATAATGTGCAAACTGTTCTTCCAAAACTGGCAAATTTGAAGTACGCAAATCTCCTTCAGTGGCTGTTTCCATTTCATTCAACCAATCAGTCATTTGTTTCATGGACTTTTCAAAAGCTCTTCGACCCATTAATAAATCTCCCAACGTTTTAGCTCTGTCACCACATTCGTCTTTGAGAATTTTGTAATCGGCTTCAATTTCGTCTAGAATCTTTTGTAAGGATGCTTTCTCATCTTCAGGGCAATCTTTCATTACATTAATCGCCTGTCGTTGCAAATCGCTCAAAACGCTATCGTTAAATTGTTTAGCGTCATCGTCGAAACGCTTATTCTCTTGCAACTTATTTTCCACTTCTATAGAGGTCATGGGATGATAAGCGGGCAATTGTCTAACTTTTGCTATTTTAATTTTTAGCCAATTACGAGCCTTCTCCAAATCACTTTCCAACATCTTGCGTACTTTGGTAGCTTCTAAAGCCTTTTCCATTTGCAATTTAAGAGCGGCTGAAAGATTCTTCTGTTCTGTGTTTAGATTACGTAACGCAGACCCTAACTGAGCATATTCTGCTGGCTCTAATTCTGATTGCATATTACTTATGCGTTTCTCTAGAGCATCAGTTAGAGACTGTTTACCTTCGGCTTCTTTCATTATTCCTTTAAGGGTCTGCTGTCTTGCCTCAGCACACCTAGGCTCGTAACCCAGTTGAGTTGGTGTTTGAAGACTTTCAAGAGTGTCTTTCACCCAATTCTGAAGCTGGTCAATCTCAAATTTTATCGCTTCTACGCTTTTGTTGGTAACATCCAAGAGTTGCGCCTTGCGATCAAGTCTTTTGCCTATGTCCAAATATCGACGATCGTATGATTTCATCTGTTCTTGAACCTGTTGACCATCTAAATTGCTAATAATCTCGGCCACTTGGGTGGCTTTACTTTTTAACTCTTGTAGTTTTTGAGGACCTTGTTCATCGTATTCTTTTTTGATGTCGGTAATAGCCGACATTTTTTGAGAGCAGTTTAATCCAGAGCCCCTATCCAAAACATCCATGCGTTTGATTAGAGAATCAAACCAATTATTCATATCCTGAGCATTCTGACGATAGTTATTAATAATGTTTTGTCCAGCCTTCTTTTTGGCTATGGCGTCCATTAATTGAGTTTCAAGTTTATCGATCTTTCCGGTAAGGTCAGTGTCATCATCCGCAACTAAAATTAAGAAAATTCGAATTACATTTAAATAAAAATTGGCTTAAAAATATATAAAAGACATACGTGAACTGGAAAGATCAAGCATTAATTGAGAACGTTTGTCCCCAACGACATTTAAGAGATCATCCATTGTCATTAACTCTTGGTTCGCTGCTTCCGGGCGTAGCTTGCAGGGGCGCATCATCCAGTCAGAAACGACCACCTGTTGTTTGGAAATCCAATCAGCTAATTCGGCGCGTTGCTTTTGCTGTTGCTCCAATTCTCCAACCGAAGCAATCAATCCACTCAAGTGGGATTGAACCTGTATGAACAACAGTACAAACATTTAAAATTTTTTCTAGGAATAGATTCAGCTGCTTTAGTAATGTGTGGATGATGTGGATTGGAACAGAAAAAAATGATTTTTGTGACGGATTAAATTTTTTTTGCAGACCTTTTATTCTACACGGCAAAGCCAACACCATAAGTCATATAGCGTCGTAATAAATCTTACCTTGGTTTTAAGAGTACAAAGCTTTTGCACAAGATCACGATTTGCGCAAATAACATTTCTAAGTTTTTTAAAACGGTCTTTAGCTACAGCATCCAATAAATGATAAGTAACTGCATTAAGCTCAACATCATCGTCAATATTAGCGTCATTAGTTGAGTTTTGAGTTGTTTTATTGGGTATCTTTGGTTGTTTGGAATTGTAGTTGTGAACATTGTTTTTGTTGTTGGTTATTGGCAGTTGAGGTTAGAGCAAAGTATTTTTTAAGGTTAGATGTTCAACACAGTATTGGTTGTTTAACAAAAAGTGCATTTAAAGTGCGGCAATTATAACAAAAAAAAAATGAAATAAGACAGGCAGATAAATAATAGTTAAGTTAAATATTACAAACAAAATAATAAACCTTTCAGTAAATTAAATAAACATTTCCTTTAGTAGAAAATTGTAGTCAAATATTCAAGTTTTTAGGGAGAATAGGAAAGGCCAGGTAAACATGAAACAGTGATGTTATTTTACCTGATCTAAAAGATCTTCCAGTTCCGAACGCACCATCAATTCACGCTCTGGGATCACTTGCATGGCCGTTTCCAAAGGTGAGCTAGGTCTGCTTATGGAAGCGGTGGCCGCTTCGCAAGCTTGAACAGCAATAGCTAAACGAGATTTTTCATAATTCAGTTTGCTTTGCATGTTTTGAGCGCTCTTCAACTGATTTTGAGCCATTGCCAAGTTACTAGGAGGAGTGTCCAACTCTATTTTTATTATGGGTTCATATTCTTCCAAATTGCGCATAATGCCCTCCAAAGTATCCTCGTACTCTTGGAATTTAGCCAAAGATTCTTGCAAACGATTACGTATTTGCACAGAAGTTTGCAGCAGAGAGGTGTAACTATCCTGTATGTTCTTCAATTGAATCTCAACCGTTGAACGTACAGCTGGAGTACTGGTCTCGTAACGTATGATCCTACATTGACCCTTAGCACTTAGATCGTCAATGTTGATTTGATATTTCTGTATTTCTTCAAGTAAAGTTTCGTGTTGTTTAATTTGTTCTTGAGTTTGCTGACGATTCGCTATAAATAATGAATTGTGTGCCATCAGTTGAAAGGAAATTTGCAGCAACCATTTTTCTACATCTTGCAAAGTTTGATGATAACCATTGTATCCATTTACTTCATCTTCCAATCCCTTGACTAAAGCATCACAAGTGCCTTTCACTGTACTCCAAAGTTCTTGCAATTTTTGAACTTCATCCATGTCAGTGTTTAAATTCTTAGCCTCACTGCAGAGGTGCCCCAAATCAGAGCCCTTAATCTTTATATCATTTTGGTGAACTTTGTAGCGTTCTAATTGCGTTTTCATTTCGCTAAGTTCGCCTTTAGTATTTGGTTTTAATTTTAAGGTCGCTTCCATTTCGATCAACCACTTCTCTAATTTATCCCTATTATGCGAAAATTCTCCCCAACGGTTTTGGGTTTGTTTTAAATCATTTAATTTTTGTTTAACTGCCAAGCCTAAAGCATCCCAATCTTCCCGTACTTTGGTCATCATCTCACGCAGTTTTTCTTGCTTATTTGCGGGCAGTACATTAGACGCCCTGTTGTAAGTATCTTGTACTATATCTAAAAGATGCTGACCTTCTGGCAGACGCGATGATAATGCCTAAAAAATTCAAATTGCTTCAAAGTTTCTTCATTAATATTAACGCAAACTCACATTAATTGTTTCAATTTGCTGACGAATACTTTGTATGTCACCTTTACC
This sequence comes from Glossina brevipalpis, assembly GCA_000671755.1. NCBI lineage: Eukaryota > Metazoa > Arthropoda > Insecta > Diptera > Glossinidae > Glossina > Glossina brevipalpis. Next base: position 326,376 of record KK351136.1, on the reverse strand, counting down.
GTTACAACTATCCAAGACTTCTTGAGCCTTTAATATCCAAGCATCCATTTCGTTCTTGTAATTCAGGAACTCGGTATGATCCGACAAGTTCTTTTCGATTCTGGCGACAAGACCTAAACAAATTTTTTCGAAAACGTTATAACTTATTGCTGTTTTTATCTGTAAGGTTCTATTACCCTGAGTGTTAGTCAATAACTTGGTGTAGTTAGCTTGCGTGTCTACAGTTTGATCGCGTACTCGCGAACAAGCGCTCCGCTCCATTAATAATTCGCAAGTGTCGTTAAGATCTTCGACGTTATCTTTTTCCGCCATGACTTCCTGTAATAGTTTCTAAGAAAACAGAAACAATATAAAAACTCAATGCTTTTTCCCAAAAAAGTAAATTATTATAAAATTTTCTCTAAAGTCTAGTTTTAATTCCATTTAACAGATTTAAAGCAGTTAGTTAGCTGTTACTATTTGGAAATGCAAATGAAACGTGTACAACGAACTGATTTAGTACTGATTGAACCTAGTAAGACGAAGAGAAGACACTGATTAAGAACTTACCGTAGCGTTTATTAAATCCTCAGGTGTCTTATTTTCGGTTTCATTGGCTCGTACGAAACGCTTGTTGAACTCTTCAATCAAATCGTCGATTTTGTTAACTTTTTGCTGGAAAGTTTTCCACGAAGTTAAGCATAATTCCAAATTATAACGGGCATCACGTGACATAACTTGAAGAGCTTCCCATTCGGTAATCAAATGTTTGATTTCTTGTGTTACCGCATCTTGGCCCTCATTGCCACTGGTAGCTATTACAGCTTGGCCTAGGTCCTTGTAAGCATCCAAGAAGGATTTGCCCTCTACCATGGATTCATCAATTTCTCCCAGTTTGTTAAGACGATTTTCAACTTGCTGCTGCTCGCCATGACAATCGGAGCACAATTCAATATCAATTCTTGATTTGCGAAGCCAGTCTTGAATTTCTAGCAGAGCTTGCTTGTACTTATCATGATTATTCACGTGGTTTTCTAGAGATTCAACAATTTCGTTTGTTTTTATTTGTAATTGTTCGAATTCGGTCAAGCCTTTTTGGAAATCTTTGTTATCCAAACCGCTATCGTCTTGCAGGGTTTTGCTAATCTTCTCCACAATGTCATTATGGGTGTTAAAATCTCGTTGTATGGATCTAAATTTCTCTAATGTAGCTCGCTTTTCGCTTAAATCATTCAAAAATTCTGCTGACGTTTTTAAACTAGGTCTAATCTCTTCCAACCATTCTTCTAGAGCTTTATACATTTTGTAAATTTCCTCTAGATGAGCCAGACGATTCATTAATTTTTGTCGCACGTCGTTAATTCGCACCAGCAAATTGTCATAGTCTTGCTTCAAACTTTCCGTATCTTCTTGAATTTTTGCAGCGCCAGTTTGTTCAGTGTTTATAATAACTTTTTCCTTCAGTTCAAGTAAATACCGCAATTTATTTTGTCCGGACTCAAAACCTTGACGTAAGTTCTTGACAGTATTTAACTTAATCTGAACCTCGTTTAATGTTCCGGGTATGATTTCGCATTGCGTTAATTTTTCGCGAGTTTGTTCAATCCACGATTGACATTCTTGGTATAGAGTATTATGTTGTTGGTGTTCTTGATAATGCATCTCTAGACGCCGCATTACTTCCTTAGCCAAGGTTAGTAGAGCGTTGTACTTAGTAGTAAGCTGCATGACAGCGTTACTGATGCGTGTATCTGAGCACGTTTCCAACAACATCTGTGCTTTCATGTTCAAATGATCTAATGTTTTTTGCCAGTCAAAAAGAGTTTGCAAATGTCCTTGGAATTCTTCTAAAACTACCTTCTTTTGGGCTAAATTCTCTTGCAATTTATTATAAGATTGCACCAAGGTTTCAGTTTTGGTGAGCCAATCTAAAGCTTCAGAATATTGATCTTGATAATCAGACCACTTAACTATGCCTACTTCCAGATAGTCTTTGGTCTTTTGCAAATTTTCCACATAAGTATCGAATTCTTCTTGCAATAAAACTACTTCTTGTTCAATGATCTCGCAATCTTCAGATTCAGCATTACGACAAGCTGTTTCAGCTTGGGTTAAAGCTGTTTCTAGTTTCTTTTGCCCTTGGGGTACCTCACCTTGTAAAATCTTCAGTTGATGTGTTTTCTCTGCTAAGGCCTGTTTGTCGCCTGTAGGTTCTGAACATTTGCTTAAACGTTCTTTGGCGTTACGTAACCACGTTGCAAAATCATTACCAGAATCAATGAAAGCCTGATACTGATCAATGGTGTTTTTTTGCTTATCATATATTTCCTTTGCTTGTTTGGTTAAAGTCTGATATTTACTGGAAAGCTCCAAAGCGGGAGCTCCTTGCTGCAAATCGGAAGCCTTAGATGTAACCGATTGTATCATGGGTTCAAATGACACAATATCTTGAACTATATTGTTGGTTTGGCGTAAATTAGCCTTGCGTTCACTTAAACCACTGCTGAGTCCTTGTTGATTTTTTTTGGATTTGACTACCACTGGTTCACTCACTTGTTGCAGTTTGGCTTCTTTGTCCAATATCCATTGTTGCAATTGAGAATAACTTGAGCTGTAGTCCGCCCATTGCAAGAGATTGGTTTCTAACTGCACTTTGGCTGTAGACAGTTTTTTAACCAAGCGTTCCCAATCATTTTGAAGCTCTTTCATCTCACTATTTATAGGTTCACGTCCGTCTGACCGGGTATTACGGACGACCTTTTCACCGTTGTTGATAGCTGTGTGCACTAAATTTTGTCCCAATTCCCGATTACGTAAGAGTTCTTGTACTTTCTCTAAGCGTCGCTCCAAAACATCTTTCGATCTAACGCTCGACGCTTCACTGCATTCCCGTATAACATCTTTAGCGTTATCAATCCAACTTTTTGCTGCTTCCATGTTACTATTGTACTCACGATGTTGATCGCGATTAGTTTCCACCTTCTTCAAAACGTCTTTCGCTAAGTTTACTTGAACTTGGTACATAGAATTCAAATGACGCAGTTGATTATTGACATATGAGTCCAAATGTGATTGTAGGAGCCCAGATGCAGAGTTATTAAATTTATCGATATCTTCTTTACGTTTTTCCAAACGTAACATTATATCACGCATATCCGTGACTTGTTTCTCCTTTTCCAATAAATTTGGTAATAAGTTCAGCTTATGATTCTTGACTAAAATGTCGATCTGCTGTAGCCATTCTATCAGCCGTTCATACTCTTCTTTATAAGCGCGCCACTGTTGCATGGTAGCTTCCAAATTTTCCTTTTGTTGGTTAATGTCACGGAAAAGCCCTTCAAAGCTGTCACGTAAGGAACGTATATCGTTCCGAATAATCTCCTGCCCTTGAATAGAAGTGCTTGCTAAAACTACTTCCCCCGTGTGAACTAAATGTTCAACCAACAATTCGCCTTGAGCCTGCTTATTAAGCAGATTCTCCGTGGCTTGAACTGCACTTTCAATGGCCAATTTATCACTAAGACTGCCTTGTTTGAGCGAAGGGAATTTCTCTCTGGCGCGGCTTATCCAGCTGAGAAGATCATCATATGCCTCTTTGTATAAACGATGATCGCGGTATTGATCTTGACGTTGTGACAGCAATTTCTGAGATCTGGCCGCCAATTCGTCGAATCTTTCAAATACTCTTTGAGCTTGAAAAGCCGTTTGGCTTTGTTGACCGCTTATTATAATTTCCTTCGCCTGTGACTTCAGAGCATCCACATCAATTTTCTCTAAGCGTACCTTTTCTTCAGTCGTTCTAACGCGATCTAATTGCGCACGCTTCTCTGTCATTGAAGTCTGATGTTCAGATAACTCATCTAAAGTCGACTCCAACCAATCATTGAATTTATTTACGTTTTGTACTTGTTCTAAGAAGCCAGACCATTGAGTTATAGAGTCATCCAACTGAGACTTGACGTCTGCTATACGCAAAGCAATAGATGACCATAAATCTTGCAAGCTAGCCAATTGCTTATTAACAGCGTCGTGACCAATAGGAGCAGTATTAGCTAAAACGTTTTGAGCCAATTCTACAACGCCTAAAACTTTTACGGAACCTTCATCTTTAAGTAAGATTACATCATGAATAATCGTCATCTTCTTGTCTAGCTCCTTTTGGCCCATTGATCCCGTTTCTGCACAATACTCTAATTTTTCTTTAATGCTATTTATCCAAACTGTGCATTCCGAAATAGAATTTTCAAATTCTTGATGGGAGGCAACGTACTGTTGCCAGCGATTATTGAGCTCTTTAACTTTATGAAACAGTTGCTGATATTTAGTTACTAATTCGGGGCCTGTTGTACGTAAACTAGATGGACCTTTCATTAAAAGTTGTGCTTTTTCTGAAACATTATCAACCTCTAGTTCTTTGGCTCTTACTTCGCCTTGTAAAGCTTTCAGTTCTTCTAATTGAATCTTTTTTTCGGCTAAATTCGGCTTTAAATCAACGGAATGTAATTTATTATCGGCTTCGCGTATCCAATCCAAGCAATTATCGCGTAATTGCTCGTAGTCGGCCCAATGCTGCAAACGAGTTTCAATTCCTTCAACGGCTGAGTTAATGCCGGTTATTAAGCCTTCCCACTCTTGTTGAGTATTGCCTATTTGTGTTTTGATATTGATCTGACCAGATGCGACTGTACCTGGGATTACTTTTTCTCCCAAAACACGAACTTGATTAACACGCGGAAATTCATCAGTCAAAGTAGATTTAAGATTTCTTAAACGATCCAAATTTGTGTGCAAAGAGACCTGCTCTAAATCCAAATTACCCCAATAATCAATAGTGTCGTGAGTAGACTCAATAAACTCTTGAGTATCCATTACTGCCTTGCAATACTGTTGATGGGCGCTAACAAATTTCTCATAGTTATGGACATAACTTTCGGCTCGTTTTTGCAATTTTTCATATTTCTCAACGATCTTCTTCGTTGTTTCATCAACACGTTCCGTTTTCTCTGGCAAATTCGCAGCGATTTCTTGTAAATTTCCTACTTCAGCCTTATGATTATTTACGTCATTAAGAACGTCACGGTAAGCCAACAATTTGCTACGTTTCTCATCTAAAGTGGTTTTCAATTCAATTTCCGCAGGAAGAGCTCTTTCCAGTTCAATTAACCAACTTTTTAACTTTTCAGAAATTTCGTCAAAACCAGACCACTTTGACATTTTGTCTTGAATTTTGCGGGAATGGCTGTTAATATTATCAAAGAGTTCATCAAAGGTTTTTTGCAATTCTTCCAGCTGGAATCGAATAGCCTCCCGCCCTTCAGACGCAGAGGAAGTGTAACATTTTTCACCGAGTTCAATAGTATTATTTAGCAATAAAGTTGCATTGCTTTGTTGGGCTAGCAATTCTTGGACAGTTATTTGCTTTTTTAATAGATCTTCACGAGCGGCAGCTAAAGAAAGATCTAATATATTATCGTACTTCGTGTGTGCGTTTGCAATCCAATCTGAGCATTGTTTACATTTCTCATTAAATTGAGCGTGATCGTGCACAGATTGTTCGCATTTTTTCAGAATTTCCTTGATGGTAGCTTGTATAGACTGAAACCGTGAAGTAACCTGTTGCACATTAACGGCGATCCGAGTTTCACCAGAGCTTTGTATAAGTTCCGAGCATTCGTCCTTTAGTTTTTCAAATTCCATTTCTTTCTGGCGCAAGCTATGAAATAAAGCTTGAAAACGATTTAACTGATCTTCTTTTTCCGCCAAAGTATTTTTAAGATTGTAGTTTTTCAAAGTGTTTTCAGTTTCACCCAGCCAAGCGATCAGTTGATCTAGATTGACTTCGTAGTCACTCCACTGCTGTAAACGATTTTCTACGCCACTTTTAACATCACTAAGAACAGCTGAAAACTTTTCATAGTCGGTATACAAGTTACTCAAATCTCGAGCCATGGTTTCCTTTGAACGCGCCGGCAATAACTTTGCATTTTGATCAATATGATCAGATAATGTTTGAAGCTTATACATACTTTCGGGCATTGAATTTTGAATTTCAATGACCTTGTTAAGGCGAGCTTGTAGTGCAGGTTTATTCCCAGAGTAATCAGAATATCCAGTAAGACGGTCCCAAAGATTCTTTTGATAATCTTGTTGAGATTTTTGCAATTCACTAAACTGTTGATAGACTTCAAAAGCCTGCTCCAATTGGCTTAGAAGATTATTGCAAGCCATGGCAACTTGGTTGTAACGTTTATTTATATCATTTACAGACTGCTGGATTTCAGCAGCGTTAGCTGGCGAAGCACTGCCAAACAAAATAGAAGCCTTGTCGTTTACAGCCTCAACAATACGTTTGTGAGAATTGATGTCTTGAGAAGTAGCTTTAAATTTATACATTTTCGAACGTATATCTTGAGCATTTGTCCAGCTTGCAGGATTTTCATTTTCCACTGCCTTTTCCGCCTGATCTAGCCAATTCACAACTTGGCCGAGAATGTCATTATAGCTACTGAGTTGAACAGTTTGAGCCTCTTGTCGCTTTTGCAAGCTGCGTATGCCTTCATCTAATTTATCCCAACGATCACGTATATCACGCATTTCCTTACGCAGCTTTTCACGACCTTGTGTTGAAGTTTCAGGCAAAGCCTTCTCCCCAGCTACATTAAGAGCGGCAAACATAGATTCAGCGTGTTCTCTCTCAGCGAGTAGCACCTCTAAAATATTTGGAATTTGTGTCGCATCTTCTCGTGTAGCGTTTTGTAACTGTTTCTCTATTGGTTGCAACCACAAGTCGACCTCATTGTATTTATCCTGGTACAGTTGATGGTCGTCAACTAAATTGGTCCAACGATTAACAACTTCTTTACTTAAAACTTGCAGCAGCTGATAGCGATTTGAGAATTGAACAGTCAAAGTCTTCAAACGGTCAGCCCCACAATTGTTTAGCAAAATATGAGCGGCATCGGCAAAGGCATCAACTTCTCTTTCCTTTTGCAGTATAAGGTCGCGCTGTACCTTATACTTCTCTAATTCTTCAACTTTCTCATGTAATGTAGACTGTAATTGCTGTTCACGGAAAATTCCTTCAGTTGTACGGCACCATTTGGTTAGGTCTTCTAATTTTTTTTCGAAATTGTTCCATTGTTGAAGAACTTCATTTTGTTTGCTCTCTAAGCCTTCAATATCATCGAAATGCGTTTTCATTATTATTTCTAATTCAGAAATTTCCTTCTTGAGGACATCGTTGCCTTTCTGAGAAGTAGCTGGCTCAACTTTGTCATACTGTTCGCGGATATCGGAGAGTAAAGTTAAAGTCTGTGATTTATTCTGAGCTAAATTATTTAATATTTCAATCTTCCGTTTTATATCAGTTTTTTCGCCAAAACCGTCGTCGCATTCCAAAAGTTTTTCTTTTTCGCCTGATATCCATGATTTGGCTGCAGTAATTTTGTTATTAAGTTCAGCATGTTGATCTACACAATCCCCCAAGTTTTCGAGTATCTGAGCGGATTTTTGCACAATCTCATTATACAATTGTTTAATAGATTGCAAATAAATGTTTAAAGAGTTATCGTTGAGCTTCTCTATTAAAATATGAGCCTTATCACATACATTATCCACCAAAACGTTATGTGTAGTGATTTCTTGATGTAACAATTTATGATTTTGCAATTGGGCCCGTTTTTCCTGCAATGTCGTCTTCGATTCGGTGTGGCTTTGCATGGCTTTATCAACATCTTTGAGCCACTTTGTAAGCTGCTCTTGGGCAATAGCAAATTCATTGAAATATTGCAGGCATTGATCGATAGTTTGAGCGGTTGCGTTCAGATCTTCGGTGTAAGTGTCCCAAATCCCACGTAAACTTCGTAATTGCTGGCGCATAATTTCGCGACCTTCGGGACTCGTATGTCCATATAGTTTTTCTCCCCGATCGATAATATTCTCGAAAATAGTACTATCATTAATGCGCTTATCCAAAAAATCTCGTAGTTTATTTTGTCGTTCTTGCAAAATGTTCTGATCGCCTATTATTTCCTTACATTGCGCCAACTCTTGTACGGACATTTCTAAATCTTTTTTGAATGTTTCGTAGTCTTGATCGAACGAATCATGATCTTTAACATATATCTGATATTTAGCTATCGATTCCTTACAAAGATTTTTCAAAGTTTGATAGCGTGTATTCAGACGAGATAATTTCAAATTCAAATCGGTCTCACCTTCAATTTCTCGGCATCGATCAATTAAATCATTAATAGAATTCGCGTGCTTTTCAATGTCAGTTGCTATGGATTGCAATTGTTGTAAATGAACTCTTTTCGATGAAGCGGTATTTTTAAGGCTTTGATTTTTGACATTATTTTCCACGTTTTTCATCCAACTGTCGATTTCACCGATTACTGCTTCAAATTCATCCCATCGTGAGCACAATTGTTTTAATTTAACTAAAGAGTCTTGACACAAAATAACGAATTCATCCCAAGCATTCTTGGGTTCTTGGAAGCTCTTTAACAAAGCAGGGTGACCCGACGGATGAGTTTGAGACGAAACAGTTTGTAGTAGTTTATGGCAAGCATCGAAAATCGAGTCACCTTCAGGTTTATGTTGCAACAAATTTTCAACTATTATTAATTTCTCTTCAGCACCTTCTTTCTCAAAGGTGGTTTCATTTAGAATATCAAAGGCTTCAGATTTAATGGTATTTAGCCAGTCTTGAGCTTTTTCAAGCACTTGATCGTACGCTTCATGTTTCACAACTTGGTCACTGATCACGTCGATGCGCTCTGTTATATGTTTAGAGATACCGTCGTATTCGTGTATAGATTCTTCGGTTTTTCGTTCAGATTCGTCGTCATACAAAGCCACAGCTTTTTCCTGCAGTTGCTTGAGAGCATTTTTGTGCAAAGTAGCTTCTTGTAGTTGTATTTTGTAGTTTTGTAAAGCTGATTTTTTCGCAGCTAGCGTCGGATAAAGTTCGTCAGTAGCTTTAACTTTTGCTTTAGATTCATTAAGATAATGTGATACTTGAGTGTAACTTTCCTCAATTGTTGTTTTCTGTATAAGAACTCCTTCTACTTGTTGCAATAAAGCGTTGGCTTCGTCGCGTAAATAATCAAATTTTTCTCTCAAACCGCGAAGTTCGGTTCTGATTTTTTCTCGATTCTCTGGCATAACAACTGGATAAATACCTTCGCCAATGTCGACGGTATTATTGATTAACTTTTGCCCCTTATCAAATGTTTTCAAATAACTCTTAATTGTTTGCAACTGCTGAGCGGTGGCCGAAGAAGAACCTGGGGAGCCCATACGCGCCAGTTCTTGGAGTTCGATTTTAGATTCTGAAAGCCAATCAGTAGCTTCTTCTAAAGCTTTATTATAATTATCGTAAGCTCGTTCCGTAACTACCACTTTATCTACGTAAGCAGCCAAACTTTTTGTTACACTTTGATAACGTTGTACTAAATGATTTACAAATTGTCCTATTCTAGCTTCAGGATTTTTTTCAACTAATTGATGGGAAGTTTTCTCTAGGTCGGCAATAATTCGTTCGTGGTTTTTAATATCTTGTTTAAGCTGACTCAATTCTTGCAATTTCTTAGGTATATTCTGTAGATTAACTTGGCTGCTAGTTTCAACTTTAATTCGGGCTTCGATATCTCGCAACCATGATGAGATCTCCTCATTAGCTTTCTCGTACTGAGACCAAAGATCCACATTTTCTTCCAAAATACTCTTAATTTTGTTAAAACTTCTTTCAAGATCGTTCATTTCAGTATTCATTAAGCCAACATCCTTCGTCATTTCTGCTACATTTTGGGGTGTTTCGATTGCTTTTAGCATTTGAAATGAATTTTGTACTTCAGCTTGGCGTTTCCTACAGTCATCTAAGGCTTTGCTGACCTCGTACAGTGAGGATTTCTTTACGTCCAAATTGTATTTATCACTGGAAGTTTCTGGCTGGCACCAGGCTACTTTTTCGCGCTGCGTAGCTATCAAACGCTTCAGTATTCCGACTTTGTCGGCATGGAACTTTTTAAGGAACTGTAGTAAAGTGTTTTCAATCTTCTTGGCGGTTATTTCAACTCCTTCGTAACGCTTTTGTACATTGTTTAATTCTTTGGGAACAATCGATTCGCCGAACGTTGGGTATAAGGCGCGTAATTCATCCACTTGTAGTTTAATATTATCGATTTCGTTGCCAGTTTTGGAAATTTTGCCATTAAGAACGCGCAATTTTTGTAAACGTTCAACAACTTTAGCATTATCACCGGATAAGTCATCGCATTTAATTAATTGTTCTCTAAGTTTGTTAATACACTCTCCGGCGGATTTAATTTTTTGACGTAATTCTTGCTCTTGATCATTAAACATTGTGGTAATAACTTTCAAACGATCGGCGTTCTTTTCAAGTTCTCTAAATTGGTCACTCAACAGTTGCTTTAGAGAAGCTAAAGCAGGTATCTCGTTTCTGTCATTAATTCTAATTAACTCTAGGGATTTCTCTACGATCGTATCCCTGAGAGCTTGATAGGAAGGCAATTCGGTATAGTATTTAGTTAAACGCACTGGTGCGAATTCTATTTCGATACTGTTATCAGCTGCATCACATAAACCTTGATTAGTTTCGGACAACCAAGGAATCAAATCCTTTTTAGCATCCTCAATCTGAGACCAGATAACGGCCTCCGTCTCGTACATATGAATATTCTTTACAGTCTTATCATGCAAATCATGCCATTGTTGTTTGGCGGCACTCAACTCATTAGCTATCTCTTGCGTTACTGCTTCTCCGATAACATTAAATAGTTTGGTAACGTAGTTGCCCTTTCTGTCAAATTCATCCAAGACCGTCTTAACTTTACGTAGTTGTTCCGTTGTCTTTCGAGTTTTTTCTGCAGCTTGATGCAATTTGACTTCGTCACATGGTTGATCAGGTATGGCGTTGTAAAAGTCTTTAGCTTTATGAAACTCTTGCACGAATTTATTTTTAATGTCGGCATATTCATGTAACGCCTGATTTAATAACTGATATTTTTGAATACGATCATCGATTTCACTTTGCACAGAATCGTAACCCTTGTCTAAGTGCAAGAGAGTGTCTTGTATGGCAGGCATATTAACAATATCCTCCCGCATTAGTTGGGAACCTTCGTCGTGTAAACGATTCTTAAGTTCGGTTTGCTGTTTTACAGCATGATTGACAGCCATCAAACCGCTAATTATTTGATCAATGCTCTCTATGCTTGGTTTACGCTTAAGAATTTCAGCTAATTTTAAACGGTCCGATTGCAACGCTTGAGTAAGTTCCGTTTCGAGGGAATGGAACTTGCTTTTGCGAGCCTGTATCTGTTCCATTTGATGCTTTTGGTTTTGAGAACGTAATTGCAAATTTTCCAGTTTGTTCTCAATGTCATTTACAATTTGAGTGGTTATGAGAGGTCTGCGGCTAAGTGAGTCCTTCAACTGTACGACGGGATTTTCCTCAATTTCCTTTGCTTGATTTTTCCAATAGGGTAAAGATTGAGTAATTGTATCAATTTCCATAATCAATTTGTTCAGTTCTTGTGAAACGGGGGCATCATGTTTTTCGATTTGATGTTTCAAATAATTCAAATGACTCTCAGTATCATGTTTCCAGTTTAAGAGCTCGGACCATTTTTCTAGACACGCTTTTTTCTGCTGCATATTAGTTTCTAGATTTTGATAGTTTAACACCAATGCGGAATAAGCGTCGTTTAGAGCCGCGGCCTCTTCGGGGGAGGCAGAAAGTGAAAGCTGCTTAACTTCATCATAAATGGAATTGAAACTGGGTTTTTTATCAGCGTGCTCTTGCATCAAAGCATGAATAACATGCAAACTTGTTTCGACACGTTCTGGATTTATGTCCTCTACCTGGGCCACTTGATTACGTAATTGATCCATCCAGTTGGAAAAGTTTACCATTTTGGCATTGAAATCCTGACGTGCAATAATGGCATCCGAAAGCTCATTAATGTAGGTTCGCGTAGCTTCGGATAACCTCTGCAATTTAGTTTTAAGCACATTAATGTTATCCTTTAGTGCACCTGCACCTTCTGTGGCCAAATGTAAACTGATTTGGTCAGCAGTTTGGCCAAGAGCTACCAATTTAGCCTGCTGTTCAGATATCTCGTTGTTGAAAGATTTCAAACGCACCAATTCATTTTCGAGTTTATCAACGTGTGGAGTACTTAAGGCAATCGGATTTTTAACAGCCATTTTTTCAACTTTTTCGACCCACTCATCTAATTTCTGGATTTCCGCTTCGAACGATTTCCAATTGGAGACAAGTTTCTCTAACTTTCCGCTAACTTGTTTGGCGTTTTCATAAACTGCGATACAACGTGAATGCATGGCATCTATTTCATCAGGGGCATTGGATTTACATGACATTTTATGGCTAATGTTCGAGAGGCCTTGGAGTCTGTCAATCTGCTCTAGGCAAAGCGTTTCGAAGTGTTCGGCGTTTTGTTGTAATGCAACTGCTTCTTCAAGGGATGGGGGTTTAGGAACAATAGTATTTACCTTAATTTCACATTCCTCAACAATTGGCTTGAGTTGCTGTAAACCAGTCTGGAACTGTTGCCAGCTAATCAGATCTTCTTGGGCAGCCTGAGCTTGATGATCCACATTACGGCTAATAGCACTAAGAACTTCCTGCAGTTTGCCTATTTCTCCCTTTAGTCGTTTAGCTTCGGCAATATTACCTTCTTTAGGGGCCAATTCGTTAGCGTCAGCGGCCAACACATCTAATTGCTTCATACGTTCCGTGAGAACACCTCTGAATACATTCACTTTCACCATTCTTTCTTCCGGTGTAAGATCCTCCGAATGAATGGCTTCAATCGCTTTGGGAGCTATTTTGTTGGCCCATTCTTGTAATTCTGCTAAACGAGCTTTGTAGTTGTTCCACTTTCCACTGTAATCCTCTAAATAACTTACGCGATCTTTAACGTGTTCCATGGTATTAAAGAACATTTTTTCCACCTCAGTTACTTCTTTTTCAAGTATAGGACGTTTTTCGGCAGCTGCGAGAGGGGATAGTTCAGATCTGAGGGCGTGCAACTTTGGAAGTAATTGGTGAGATGCTTGTTGTAACTGTGAATTAAGTTCTCGTTTAGCTTTAAGATCTTGACTGACGTTTTTGGGATCAGTTTGCAAAGGGGTCAAAGCACGCAATTCGGTTTCGGCGACATGTAACATAGATACAATTTCACTTTTCTGATCCGCAAATTCATTCCAAATAGTTTGGGTGCCTTTTAAAGCATGCAATTTTTCGGAAGTTTCCGTGTATGCTTGATTCCAACCAGTTTCTAAGAGCTTCACTTCAGTTTGGACGAAAGATGGTGCATGAACGTCTTTGCTAAGGTCACGTCCTCTTTGTAGCATTGACATAATATGCGGTCTTTGATGATCCAGCTGATTGATGGCGTACTGTTGCTCCTCGATTAACTTGTTCACGCGCTCTAAACCATCAGGAGGCGGTATATTGGCTGCCTGTTCGCGGACCTTGCTTAATAGATTTACCACTTCATGTACCTCACGACGATAACTATAACACTTGGAGAACACTTCGGTTTTCACCATAGTAATCTCTATAGTTGGAATTAAATTTTTATATCGAGCGATCAAATCTTCTAATTTTTTTTGCGCCACATTGGCTTCATCTTCGCCCGCATAGCCCAATAAATGATCTAGAGTTTTAACAAGCCACTTCATATCTTCACGTTTGCTGTCGGCTTCCTGACATATTTTCTGCAGAGAGAAAAAAATGCTTTGTTACTACACTGTTTAAGCGAAAAAACACAGAGAAATGCTAGGCAAGCTAAGAATTTTGACAAAAATTTTCTTTTTTTTTAAATTTACCACTAATTCCCTAAGCTGCATGCAAAATGCCAAAAAAATGAATTAGTTTTTAAAAAATGTTCCCAATAGATTGCGAGACTCACCTGAAAAACTACTTTCTCCTTTTCAAATTCTTCCATACCGTTTACTTCGTTGACAATGTTTTTCAGACTCTTGTCTACAATATTCATCCATTCTACCATTTCGGCGAATTTTTCACGATAACTGTCCCATTGCGCAGGGATTTGTTGTAGTGTCTCACGTATTTCTGAAATTTTGTGCGAAATTTGCGACCACTGAGAACGGGCTTTACTGTAGGCCTCTTCTAGGCTAAGATCTGCGGGCTGTTGTTGCTTATAAACTTGGTTGAGACGCTGCATATTCTGGAGAGATTTCTCTACACGAGGACTATATCCCTGCTGCAAAAAGAATTGCTGATTCCGTTGCAAAATTGAGTCCACATCTTCATTGCGATTAAGAGCTTGTTGTTCCAAATATAGTTCTTTCTCAATCTCTTGTAAAATTGTGTAGAAAGCGGTCTCATCTAAACGAAATTCTAATTTTAGTAAATGTAGCGGTGCTTGAGCTAAAACCTTTTGCCATCTTTCCTGCAAAATTTCAATTGGCTCGACTATCATTTTTTGCTCTTCAGTAGGTAAGGTTTTCAACAAATCCTGAGCAGATTCAATTAAATTCTGCATCCAACGTTCTTTGACATTTTCAAAAAAGTACTTCTGCGTTTCAATGCTCGTCTTAGATTCGAAGTGTTTTTCATTTAGCATTGCTTCGGCTTGGGTGAGCCACTCAGAAACCACATGCTCGTCCTCGTGAAAACGATTCCAATTGCGTATGATATCATTTAGACGTTGCTCCCATTGTTGAGCGCTTTCTATGACGTAATTGAAACGCTCATTTAGCTGTTGAACCTCATAAGATGCTTGTTCGGTATCAATATTTTCATCTGCAACAATATTTTTCAGCAGATTTTGAAAGACTTTGTTCTTACTCTCTAACATAGAACGATAATAAACTATGCGAGAAAAAAAAGCTTTGTGCTTGTTGAGCACTTCGTTGATTTTTTCGCGACCCCCCAATACCGTATGATTGGCAAGTAAGATTTCAGCCTCGTTTAGCCACTGATGCATTTCTTTTTTACCGCTTTCTAAAGACTCCTGCTGTATTAAAAGTTGATGAATCAAATGTAGTTTTGCAGGTATTTGAGCACGTATGTGCACAAGGGATTCCTTTTCTTGTTTTAAGCACTTCATCATCTCGTCGACTTCGTCGCGCGATAGGTCTTGAATCATCCCTTGGATGTTACGGCTGATATTTTTAAACAACTCTTCGTTGTCATCGATTTGCGATGCTAGTTGCTGCAATGCTTCACTATATTTTTGAATTTGTTCTGCATTCCCTAATACCACGTTTCGGCTAAGTATAGCTTCAGCGTGACGTAGCCATTGGGACAGCTTCTCAATGTTTGTTTTGTACTGTTGACGAGCACGTATAATATCCCCAGCATGCATGTACTTCTTGGTGTTAACGAACAAACGTTCAAAACGTTCTGACAAATTTTCATATTGTTGGCGCAAGCTTTTCGATATAGGTTCTTCACAGGATGCCATTAGATAATTAGCGGCATTTGCCAGGGCGTCAAATTTATCTTTCCATACACCGATATCTCCGAAAAACTCTAAACGCTCGTCTTCAGTCCGAGTAACTTTCTGTTCTGCTAAGTGTAACCATTGTTCACATTCCGGAACCAATTGATACCAAGTTTGCCAGCAACTGACTATCTCTTCTAAAGAATTTTGGCAACACTTCAATTCCATAGATACACGCTTCCATCTCTCCTCAATGTCATACATAAAACGATCGATGTCAATAATTTCTTTGCGAGAAATGTTTCCTTCTCGCTTATACTCCTCAACCACTTGCTGCATATCTACGAAAGCTTTTTGAAATTCTTGAAAAATTTTATTGCGCGATACAAAGTTCTTATATTGTTCCAGTTGTTGCGATACACGATCTTGAGTGCCATATTTGCCGGTCCAACCTTTCATTTTATTCTCCACCAGATTTAAGAAAGCAATTAAACAGCATTTGTGCTCCAGGAATTTAAGGCGTATCCTACGCTCAGCTGCTTTAGGACCTAATTCCTGCAGACGTCTCTCCATATTGCGCAATTGTTCTAAAGGAATTTGCTGAGCTAAAGCCGTACGCTTGACATTGTCAAACACAGCTACAATTCTTGATAGATCGGCAAAAAATAATTTATGTTCTTCCAGTTTACGACTTATAACAGCGGCAGTCTCTTCATTCATTGCGGAAGGAATTTCATTATCCATAAGGATTTTCTCAGCTTCAGCCAACCATTTGCCAACCTTACCGAAATCGCCAGGCAATTCCGAATCTAGAATCCAAAGCCAATACATCATTTGATATTGCACTTGCTGCCACAGACTATTAATATCTTCCCAAGTGGAACGCGGCACCTGTAAGAATCCACTCTGAGTATCGACCAGTTGCTTTAAACGATTGTACGTTGGTATGTGCGCATCGATTTCTGAACGAGCTATCAAGTATTCAGAAAAATCTCGAGGAAAAGAATTGTTTTTAACCATGGGCTCATATTCATCTGATTTCTCTATTAAGAAGCGACGTAGTTCGTCTAATTCTTGGTTAATATGAGAAAAATCTTTACTAGTACCCTGTAAATCGGTAAAAGAATGATCCCAAAAGGAATTTTAATAATAATTGATACTAATATAAGATACCTTTGGTTCAGGATACTTATGCAAGAATTGAGCCACATAAGTCATGATACTTTTCTCATCCGGCTTAGGTACATCTACATCTTCAGCGTCAAGTAATTTCGCTATACCTAATTTTGTTTCCGCGACATCAAAAGCAGTTTCCAAACGATGGCGATTATTGCTCTTTCGCAATTCCACCAAGTTAACAAGATTCGCTTTAATTCCGTCAATTAGAGCTAAGAAAGCGATGCCATCTCTCCAGCTAACGCCGAAATCTCTAACTTCTACACCACTATCTCTGTTCAAAATAGGCGGCAAATCGGCAATTGTTCAAGAATTTTTAAGTTAAAAAAAATTGATCTTACTTAGGTAAAGCATTCGTAACCCAGTTTAATAATGTTTTTCTGGCACTTTGTTTCCATTTCTCAGCTCTGGCATCGCCAGAAGCTTTATCCACGCTATCTAGAGAAGTAACCGAACCGCTAATACCCTGACCCAAGTATTCAAGATTTCGGCTGTTCTCTTCAATCTAGAAATTCAAAAAATAAGATACAGAAATAGTTGATGAGAGATCTCAGATGGTATCAAATCAAGAAGAGAGGGAAGGACAGGAGTTGCAGTACATACTCGTGAAAAACAATTTACATTTTGGAATCAATAATACGCAAAGCAAAAGACGTCCAATTGAAGAAAATAATGGCATTACGATTTTGAAATTATCAAAAAGAAATTATTACCTGTGGTTTATAATTTATTACTACAACTAATTCTTTCCGCCTCTTTTTACGAAGCTTGCATAAATAAGATAAAAACAGAGTAAAAATCACACATGTCAACAACAAAGACAACAATGAGAACAAAAAATGATAATCAATAGTATTTATACACCCCCGTTACTTAAATCCGCCGTAAATCCGTATCCACGTATATAAATACATTAAAAGCATGAATTGCAAACGAAGTAACGATCATTCGTAAATTTTACGTAAAACTGGGCTAACGTACCGCGTACCAACTCCATGAATATCTATTCAGAATTCAGATTCCCATTCTCCGCGCGACAAGAATTTCCAATGTATGTAGGCAGAAAGTTAAAAGTCCGGTATTGGACTCTTTGCCCGTGGCAAGTAGATGTTGACTCTAACAAGATATTATTTTAAGAAAACTCCAACCGTAGAATGAGGCTTATAAACATTTCACTCATTTCTATCATTTGCCTACTCCCGAAATCTGAAGGAAAAAAAATCAAAGCTTCATGTGTTGATCAAACATTGAAAATGTACTGTTCAAAGTCAGTATTGGTTAATGATGATGGCATTGTTCTGTGTAGCTGAGCTTGTGAGCGTGATCTATTTTTGAAAAGTCAAAGATGTATAAAAAAAAAGCAGAAGAATCACACTGGTTAGAGTGGGAATAAGGACATGGAACTGAATAGGGAAAAGGTAAAGGTTCGGATAAAACATAAAAGTTAATTAAAAAGAAAAGTCGGCAGTTCTGATGAAGCAAGTTAGTGACTTAAGATCTGCAAAGTTGTGAGCACAAAAGATTTCAAAGCAATTATGATATGTAGCGAAAATGGGAAAATATTGCTTTAGGTTATCAAAATTTTTGCATCTAAACATAGGATGCTCAACCGATTCAGCTGTCGAATAGTTGTATCATTGTCAACAGCTTGGATTAGTTTAAGATACTGTTTGTCAAATGTGTGGTTTGTGATTAGTCTATTGCGAACCTTGATTTCCTAGATCGAAAATAAGGAATCTAGAAATGATTTGAAGAAAACGGACGGATGAAGTTTATAAAAAAGACGTTCTGGTTTGCTCCGCGCAATATTTCGATATTCAGCATTCTACTCTCTTAATAAGGTTTTGCGTATGAGACGTATTGCCTCTTGAGGAGTATATTTGATGGTTTGATCTTCTCTATCTGTCTGGGCCTCCATTGCATACAGGTCGGTTCTCTCTTCTATATGAAATCCACCCGGATATCCATACAAAGTGACCAGTCTCGACGGCTGTATTTTTTTTAGCTTCGCGCAATATTTTGATATTCTCTTAATAAGGTCTTGCGTATAATATGTATTGCGTCTTGAGGAGCATATTTGATGGTTTGATCCGTTTGACCCTTCCTTGCACAGGTCGGCTTTCTCTTTCATATCATACAAAGTGACAAGTCTCGACAGCTGTATTATTTAGCATGTCGAGTATATCATATACGCGTTCATTTAACGGGTCTTTCTTGTCAATGAGAAGAAGAGCGAATTTTCTGTCCAAGAAAATCATAAATTTTTTTTTGTCTCCATTACTTGTTTTTTGGCAAGTAGTTCAATGGCCATGCAGAGAGTATGCCGACGATACCTCACCACCGAATAGCTAGATATATCGTTTCCTACAGAGCCATCAGTGGCATATATTTCAAAGCCTTTCTTGTGGTGGTGCTGAAGTGTCTGATAATAAGGGGACATTAAGGTGGAAGAAGGCAGATTACCTTTGGCTATAGACAAGGGAGAGAAAATGTTTAGATCAACAAAAAAGTTGTTGGAATCAAAGTTCCAGGCGTGAAATGAATTTAGGTTCTGAAAGATATGACGAAATTTTCTATAACGGAAGCTGTAGCTGTGTTATCAAGTCACTTAGAGCCACAACCTTCGTTAAAAGAAAGATCTAATGGCCATCAGCTTTACCAATTCTTTTGCAGCGAGTAGCAGGGCTGTTTCGGCTACCGGCAGTTCAGGTGCAATGACTTGCGAAAGAGGAATTTCTACTTACTTGATCAAAGTCCCTTTCACAACGTCAAAAGTGTCAATGGGGTTGTGTAATTCAGCTATTGCTTACTTTTGAGAATTGACGCAAGATTTGTTGATTTGATAAAAATTCGGATTGGAGCTTTGGGGCTTTGCGTACTCTTTATGAAAAATTGCTGGGTTTATTCGTATGAGTATTTATTTAGTGAATTCGAATTAATTTAATGAATTAGGAAAGTTTGATTTATTTTTTTTATACCCACCACCGAACGTGAAGGCTATATTTCATTTTGTCATTTGGTTTGTAACTACCAAAAGGAAACTTCGGAGACCCCACAAAGTATATATATTCTTGATCAGCATCAAACCTAGCATCGATTTAAGCATGTCCGTCTGTCCATCTATCCTTACTTAAACTTTTACCGGTGTGTTTTCTCCTTCTCTTCTTTATATTCTTTTGACTCAACTAAACGCAAGTATAACATCAACATCATCCTGCTGTTCAGATTAAAATCTGCTGTATAGCTACTTAATATCTTGAGCTTTCATCATCAAACCGATGATAATTATTTCAATCTACTGGAGATATAAACTTGCTCCATCCGAAATTTAACAAAGCAAAAAAAAATTTGCTTCCACAAATCGTTTTATAAGAAAAACGACATAAAAAATATCGTTGGATCGATCGACTCTATCGCTCTTGAAGGAGACTAGGTCAATGGAGAAAGTGGAAAGTATGTAGAGAATGTCCTTCGATAGCGATATAGAAAATAAAATTAATTTAAAGTAGTCCGGCGGAAAGTTGACGTAAATCGAACTAAATAAAAATACTTACAAAATTTGGTTACGTAACTTTCCCTTATAAAACTAAGGTGAAAAGAGAAGGAAGCGAATTTATTATAATAATATATTAATAATAATAAAATACATAAACAATACAAAATAGAGGTAATCGGTTGGAAAGTTCAAAGAATTAACTATTTCAACAAATTTCACAAAATAAAAAAAAAAGAAAGAAACTGCTTCGGTTTTTAAGTTGTGGAAGGATATTCGTATAGTATCTGTTTGTAGGTCATATTAATTAGAACAGTGAGAGTAGAAATAAAAAAAGTAATAAAAATTACTTAAGTCTACGACGGATTTAAGTTTTAAGGACTTTTATTAAAATAAAATTATATAAAGAAAAATTTATGTATTCAAACTACATAACTTTACGATACATAGAAAAATTATCTAGTTGCATACGGAAGCGTAAGTGTTTGCTTAATCACTTGAAAAAGTGCTTTGAAAGTTTGTAAAAATAAATCCTCCACAATAAATAACATTAAATAAGTAATTACCTGGAAATATAAAATAATGGTCCATATTAAACCCAGCACAACTGGCGGTCTCCCATCCACCAAATCCGCTGGATTTATGTTAACCAATTTGATACGTTTGCTGGCCAAAAATTGTAAGGCTGTATTAGCATTACTAAGGAAGTGCGGACGTCTCAAAACCCGACCTTTCTCGATGGGTAAACGTTCACCGGACAGCACCTCCAAAAGAGCAATCAATTTCGTACCATCGCGCAAATCGTTGATTAAATCATCGATACGAAGTGGTGGTATACGCTGCAAAAACAAATATAAAAAAATTTTGAGCAAGTTCATCAACTGTGTTTTGCATGCGATCGATGGTAATAATAATTAATAATAATAAATGCATAAAATTAGCAGAAGGAAAAAAATTTTCAATAATTACACTCATTAAGAACCGTAGCCGTTGAAAACTTAATTGAAAAAAAGTTAAACAACGGTTGTTGCTTTTTTAAGCTGTTACCATCAATTATAGATAATATATATAGGAAAATATCCGTATTTCTTTACATTGATAAACAATCACGCCTTGGACATCAATACGCGTAAAACATAAAAATATATTTCTTAAAGAAACCAATAAGAAAGTCTTGCTCGCATTGGGACAAACTTTGAATACTTAGCATCATAGAAAATGTATTACGGTGTGTTTTTTATTAGCTTTAGATCTGTTAAGAGGAAGCTCGGAACCACAGCTCAAGCTTTTCGAGCTATCAGTGTTTATTGATAATTATGTCACTTTTTAAATTCTATCAAGGTACGTAGACGTCCAATTTGAGTTCTATTCTTTTTTTATAACCGTGAGACCAAAAAACAATTGGATATACTAAATGTACTTAAATTTTTAGGCAAATGAAGGAAAAATTGTGGATGAGGTGGGGATAAATATTTAAACATATGGCAAAGAGTCTGGAATAATCTTATGCACATTCCACTTAGCATCCGATGTTAACAAGTTGGTACAAGACTAGACTGAACGATATTTTAAAAAATAATTTACAGCCTTGAAAAATTTTCGCTATAACATGGCTATGATAACTATATACGTTTTTGCTTACAAAAATTATCCATTTCGTGGTCTGTATTTGGCAAAACCTCTTTCGATAACATCAATCATCCAGGACATCGTATGTCCCAATAACTTACCAAGAAAAATATTATTATTGTCGCGATTAAGAAAGGGACTACAACCAAGGTTATACATAATTTTTACAGCTAATAAGCCAAGAGACTTGGGTCGATTCATGGATAGTCTCAATGGATCGTGAAAGTTTTCGACGGCGTATCGCCATGTTTACAGAATGATGGGAAAAAGTTGTAGAAAATGATGGAAAATGTTTTGATTATTATATATGTATGACCTTTTCAAGTTAAACAAGTATGAAAATTATATTCTTTTATACCGACCACCCTTACCTTAAAAAAGGGGGGAAAACGAAATCGTTGTAGTTGGCCATGGCAATAAAAGAACTTCCAATGTTTCTGCCAAATTTGAAGCCGATATCTTTATTTTTGCTTCCAGGAGAATGTTTACCACTGACTTTTCACAGACGGACTGACGGACAGAGGGACATGTTTAAATCGATTCAAAATTTGATGCTCATCAAGAATATATATGACTTGCGAGGTTTCCGAAGTTTCCTTTGGGTAGTTACGAACCAAAACACAAAATGAAATATCTCTACCTTCGGTGGTGGGTATAAAAAATGACAAAAATTTTGTAAATATCTATTATAATACCTATAATAGAATACCTTTCCTAAGAGAACAAATTCAGTGTAAAATTTTTCCTAGCAATTCTTGTTAAGTGTAATCATTTAACTGATTAATGCCGCAACTTTGATCGGGTCCTTTGATCGGGAAGTAAGTCAATGCTTTTTTACGGAGCCCCAATTCGGTCGTCAGCACTAAAAAAGTTATTAACTAAAAATTATTTACTGAAAGCTTTCGAGCAATATCGCTTTTAATCTCTACCCTTTTTTTTAACGACGATATTTCGCTGTATTAGACGATCTATCTCAAACAAGGCTTACCTATAGTGGCTTAACGGAAAGAATTGAAAGAAATATTCTTTCTTAACTTTTTACATCAACTTAGCCTAAACTCTTAGGTTAGGCCGTCGATAACTCGAAAACTGTACTTTCCAATAATAAGCTTTAAAATAAAAATATTTTTTTCAACTTTTGTTGTCGAAAAATAAACTTTCGGTAAAAAAATGCGATATTTTAGCAAAAGTGTATCTGCATAAAGTATCTGCACAAAAACATAAATATTACGTTTCTCAAGAAGATTGTGCTCGAATGAGTTAATGTTTTTTTTATGACTTACGTATGCTATCGTCTTTGGGAAGCCATTTAAATAAAATAGTGAATATGTATTCCAATGGCCCCAAAAGCGGGTTCATATCTGGTCGTGTATATTCAATACACAGAGAGAGAGAGAGAGAGACAGAGAGAGAGAAAGAGTGAGATACACACACAGCCTAGAAATAAATATACAAACACGTACACGAAGTTTGAAACACACAACATAATACATTTAAGCATATTTAAGGTACGCTAATAACAAATTACCAAGACCTTGTTTATAAATCTCGTATGTTGCCTGTTTGCCTACCTACACTTTTTCGTGGTTAACCAGAGATTTTTCATTGTTGCTGATATATACACAGATACGTTAACATATGGCCGTATGTTGACTTGCAGCTTATTCAAATAATTTTATATATAGATTTTTTGCATTGTTATCATCACGGGCGTTTGTTTTTATTTTTGTTTCTTCTTCTGTTCCTTTTAGCCGGCTTTCTTTCGTGTCAAAATCTGTGTGTTATTTATAGTATATATATATTTTTTTTCATTTGCCATGAAAACACTGTTTAGTGATTAAATGTTAGAATTACAGTAACAACGGTTATTTTTCAAAACAAAATTTGCAACAAACGCTGTGGATGGGTCACTAATCCCTAATGCTATTGGAGAGCATAAATAATGGACTGCCTCTGTCTGTTTTACCTGGATGCCTGCCTTATAAATTTAAATCCACGGTATATTCAAATACTAGATTAATTTCAGTTAATGTTAGTCAGCGTCCTTCGGGATTTGGAGCAATCGCTACAAACGGGGCTCCGCATCTCGCAAAATACCAGAACAGGCACTCACTGAGTACAGTCTAGAGTTTCCTCTGGTCAGAGGATAAACGCAGCTCATTTGCCAAGAACCACCTCGATGCTCCCGAAGGTCCGCACCAGCGATCAGGCAACAAGATATTCTCTAATTTTGTTGACGTTGCCAACATAGTCCAAAGAGCTCCCTCATTTGGGCACCCGATCACCGACGATTTAGTTGTTCATTTTAGTATTTCCGTACTTATTCGGAAGTGAACTTCCTCTACCTAATTTTAAGGATTGTTATGTACTTGGAAAGACACCGACAACATTCAGCGAAGATTTCCAGTGCTCCCAGTTCATATAGTACTTCAATCAGTCATTGATAACGACTGGCATAACACAGTATTATTATGACCTAAATAACAGAGAACTATCGTGAAGAGAAGTCATCTAAAATGAAGCAACTCCCGAGCTTTCCTCTTACAATCCGAAAAATACCCGTCTTCAGTGGTTAAAATCTTAATCCTCCTTTAGCCGTCAAGTGTTACAATAATCATACAGTATTTTATTCCCCAAGATTGAACGGTAGACGTTTCGTTACTGCATCAGATCGTAATAATACGAAAATAATACGAACATATTTTCTACCGCCCGACGGAATGACATCATTTTGAGCATATGGTGACGTTTCTCAGTGCACTCTTTAACGGCCCACGAGTTTGGCCCTTGGGGTGCAGAGCCCATATTAACGTATGTAACTTTTTGTTGCGAACATAGACCAGGATAGACGCCCGGTGGAATTCGTTTCTTGCGTGTTTTGACACAAACAGATTAGAAATTTCTTTTATAATTGAGCCCGTAAATGATGCAAATTGTTCTCGTAGATTGAGTTCTCTTCCCAAAAATGCAATGGATGAACATTCTATCCTCCCTGTTGGGCTGTGAAAAACAATTGATCAGCAAAAATCCAGATGTTCTTTTTTGGTTCGAAATTGATATTCGTTCAAAAAAATTGTAAAATGGCGTAATTGGCTGCGGACAACGACTTCTTAAATAAAATGTGTTCATCATTTTCTTCTTTTACAAAAAGGAAAAGACTCTCGTGGAATTAATATTGCGTTGCAAACATTCGACACTGTCTGGTATAAACATACAAACTTTTCTCTTCCAATTATACACACGTTATCTAACACAAAAGTAATAACGTCGTAAATTTTTTAAATTTCTGCTCGCAATTTAAGGACTCCATGCATATTTGAGAAAATATCTGTGATACAACTAAAATGAACTTCAGAAAAATGGTGAGCACAATAATTAAAATATTAAGACTGAAATAAACGTCAGTTTCAGTGTAAGTTTCTAAAAAATATATTATTATTATCTTGAAAAGAAGTATTATTTTTGTCTTTCGTGGAATTTTTATACACAATAGCAGAGCCATTAACATTATTTTCTGCACATAAGATATTTGCGTTACATTAATTTCTCATACTAAACTTTGTATGTATAAACGTCTTTAGAGCTGTAACGTAGATTACTTCTTATAAAAACTTCAATATCGATGTCGCAAAGTGTATATTTTGCCCTTCAATATTCTTAAGTTCGTAACAAAACCAACTGATGCACTGCTCATCTCCCTTTGGAGAAGGCGACATCTATCTA
Organism: Glossina brevipalpis; assembly: GCA_000671755.1. NCBI lineage: Eukaryota > Metazoa > Arthropoda > Insecta > Diptera > Glossinidae > Glossina > Glossina brevipalpis. Next base: position 300,912 of record KK351136.1, on the reverse strand, counting down.
AAACCTTACTACTTAGTATCCTCGATATTTTGGTTAGTAAACAAACGAAATTCTCCAAAAGCCTGTTCCCATTTCGACCTGAGGCCATGTCTATCTGGACTCCTAATATTCATAGCCCAACATATTTGTTAAAGTCTTTAGGCGCCATATAGCTGATTAAATTCTCTATACAATTTTGAAATAACGACATAGCTAGATTTTCCTTTAGATTGCCTAGATGACCAAGGATCAAGCAAAACATATCGACAAACCGCAGGTAGGACTCTCGAAAACAAATATTACTTTCATACTATTTCGCAATAGTAGATTACACTGGCAACGAAGATTTCTTTCAAGAAAAGAGAAAGCTCTTTTACATATATCTCCTTTGCTTACACTTGGGATGAAAACCAAGAATTACTAAGTAAGAGGTTCGAAATCAAAATAGCGACGATTGGGCACGATATCCATACGCAAAAAAAAGCAGAAGTTTACGCTGAGATATGTGTGGAATACAGCAAAATGCTTTCCTTTCCGCCAATTCCTCCAGTGTTTTAGAATAATGAAAACTTATGAAAATTTATGAAATAAAAGAAATTGATTCCAGATGTTTTGCTGATACATTACAACCAGAATAAGCAACACTTGATTTATCGGCAATTTAAATGCACCTACTTCTGTTCAAAGCAATTGCTAATGTCAGAAAGGTCCACAAAGGAGTATCTCTTTGGTTATTTAATAATTCCTTTTCGAGTATCCCATAAGTATGGTGTTTATATTTTCCGAATTCACAAGATATTTCATTCCTTTTGGCATTTTCAGAGTCTGACGATAATCACAAAAGTAAGCTGGAACTAATAGTAGGATAGTATTTCCCTCTATTTAGTTGTCTTACTAAAGAATCTATTTTTGAATATTTCAAGATCCATATAAATGTTTGCTTTCAGTATTAACGACAAAACTACACGAACTAGAGCTCTAAATTCAATTAACGACTGAAAATCTAAAGAGGTAAAATTCCTTACACAGAAAGGAATGCTTAAAGAATATTTAATGCTACACTAGTTTATATACATCCACGTTTCCAGTAGAGGCGTTTATTTGATAAAGTATGTATTATACACGGCAGCATGTATCTAAAAAATGGTAGGATAGGGCACACGTCACATGTATTGTATATATCGCACATCATGTTTAACATGGTAGTGTTTAAGCCCACGTATCGATTTTAAATCACTTTTGACATAATCCCAGTCTACCACAAACTTATATGAAACAAGCATGAAAAGTCGCTTTTTTCTATTTTTTTTTTCAGATCGATACCATGCACGTGCATGTCTTTGCATAGCAAGTTTTTATGTGATCACAATCTGTATCTGCATCGGCGGCATGTTCAACCGGTATTTTTTGCAGGCGCATTTGAATATATTTATTTTTGTAATGCAATGACGTATATGTAGGTTTTTAAAAAATTAATTTTTATCGTTTTCTAAAGAAATTTTATTTTTTTTTTCTATATCAAACACACTAATAAGTATATATCGTAGGTTTATTAACTTTCGTTATATATACGTGGAATCCACCATAATTCTTGATACAATTCTTGAAATTAAAGAAGTGTTTTGAACATGTTTTTAAAATAATACAATTTTTACCTTTGCCATTGCTTTGTGTGTAATAAAGCACACTTTCAATAATATAATTACTTATGTACGTGCCTATAATATTGTTCGTTGACTTTACGCCGCCGTAATCCCATGATTTTAAAAGTTTTATGAAATAAATGAGAACAACACAGCATTTTGAGCCTAGTTTAGCATTATACTTGTACTATGCTGGCCTAATTAGAGGGGAAGTTATGCCGTAAGGTAAAAGTTTACTCACTAACATTGACTCAGCACACCTAGAACGCTTACTGAAGCCATCTAATGATGAAAGTGAATTAAAAGACGCTTAAGATATTTTTTTTAAAATAAATGTAATCAAAAGCTAATAAATGTTACTGAACAGATATTGTTCTTATTCAATATACCACACACTAAACTTATAACTCAAAAAAACAAAAAAATTCACGAAGTACTGCTTCCGAATTTTATTGAAGATTATTAAATTTTAGATTAAAATGTAATCGTCGGTACATAAAGAGATCTAGCGATTAATGATTATCTTTGAAATCACAATCGATAGGAGATATCACAGAATTTTATGTTAAAATAACATTGAAAATCTCATTATCTTTAATTCCTTAAAAACGTACTTAATGGGTTTTTCTTCTCAACCGATCAAATGTTAGGAGTCGAAGTTTCCGAAAGACTAATTGAAAGTTTTCACATAATTTTCAAATAACACGTAAGTAAAGTTACACCTTTTACGCGCGCATAACAGTAATTATAATCCTATTTGCACATCCATCCCTTATCAAATGACTTTTTGGCTGCTTGTTTTCCAGATTACATCTCGATCACCATGCATATCAATCTCTATCTACCCGTCAAAGGAAATCCATGGATTCTCTCATAAGCAGTAAACATTCGAAAATTGCATGTCTTTCCCTCAAAGAGAGCGTGTATATAAGGTTTTGAATATTAAAAGCATGTATATCCGGCAACGTCTACATTATTATACTAGAGTACTACTAGTTTAACGCTTGTAAGAATTAGGAATTATATATAGCTCGTACTTCATCAGCACGATAATAAGGATGGATTTAAACTTTTCGTTCTTTATTTCGATTATAAGGATGGATTTAAACTTTTCGTTCCTTATTTTAGTAATGCTTTTTATTATGATGCAAGAATAGCTATATAAATAACAGATAATCGATCAGGTGAATGCTTACATTACGCTTTCGAAGTGTTTTTTACACTAATAATTATATTTTGCACTACATATCTTCCTTAGTTTCGATTAATACAAAAAGTCGTTACAAACTTGTACCATGCACACACATACATTTTTAAATCACGAAGATATTTGCAAATGTACCTATAGATGTTTGGCACTTTTTTAGATGCAAGTCACCACAAGCATATATCGAATTATTGAAAATAATGACATAAAAGTTAATATAGATGTCAGTGATGGTGTTACCAACATAACATAACAAGCTACTTGTTACGTAAATAAGTTCGATCAGAGTACTACATAAAAATTATAGGCATCTTGTTAACTCTTTGCATACCAAATAATTGGAGCTTTTTTTTCATTTTTACATTTATACCAACTTTTAAATTAACGTCTGCTGCTATATATATTGGAAGTTATAATGTTTTGTCAAAATTGGACCGATCACGGGCATGATTAATCGTGATTTCTAGCTGTCAGCTAAGTGTATATATTAGGCTTTCCAAGTGTGTTTATTTTTTTGCTATCGTGAACATTCCAAGAATAAATAATCCATGCGCAAGCGAAGGAAAGAATAAGAATGCGTCAAGAGTTTTACGTGAGAGTTCCTCCCGTGAAGGCTTAACCCCACTGTGCCCGTTGGCACACGGGAGTAAGACCCAAGAATTACAATGTCCTACAACCCTGCAGTTCCAGAATAAAGACATATGTATGATATGTCTTTCCCTTTGACAGCCTATCGAACGCCTCAAATATTTAATGTTCCCGTGATCTTCGGGACCAACCACAGCCACCACGAGACTCCCCGAAGGTCCGTTCCCAACAGTCAGGGATTCTGTCACAGTAATCACTGAAGCCACCAATTCTATACAGTAGGAATCTCCTGGGCATCCTGACCCCCGTGGTATTCTACTTATTTAAAAAGTCTAGGGTCCGACTTTCCAGTTAGATCCATAGAATCTCGAACCGGTTGCCTACGTACCAATAGAGCTATAAAAGCTCGGGAATTTGGCGCCCCACCCTCCCAAGAAACAACATCCCTCACAAAAGCGAACAGAAAAGCAGAACCCATGCTAAGTGGTACGATGCCTTCTGGAGAAAGCTTCAGCTGCGAACGAGTTAAGATAGAGTACGTGGTTGTCTACGGAGAGAGCATCACAAACGTGAAAGTCATCGTTAGTCAATTTGATATCCATAGCCTTCAAATTTCTAATGTCTGAGTACAAAGGACATTCGCATAAAAATAATATTTCGAATTTTCAGACAGACCGCCACAAGGGCCTGACCCACTACCAGATAACCCCTTTTGGTGCAAAGAAGAATTAAACGAAGGATCGAACACTCGGACATGATGTAATTGATCTGCCATCTTTCCGGCACACGTTTTTTTGGCGTTGAAGACGCAACAACGAAACGCTACCCTTCGCTAATGGTGTATAATAATAATATGTTGTGAGACGCGTCATTTTAAACTCCATTTTTTGTCCGCCGTTTGAGATGCTCATGTTCATGACAGTATACATAAAACTTTTCAGAAAAAAAAGAAAAATACCACAAATCTAAAAATAATAAAATACGTTTAAAAACAAAGTAAGAATAAAATCGTATACAAGATTACATTAGAAGTAAACAATTTATCTTACTCCATATTCGGTATTTGCACAAGTTTAACCGCTTTCATGTTTTTGTGCACTTAGTGTACGTGATTTATTTACTCCATACAATGCCATCAAGATTTATCGATCACAATAAAAATTTAGAGGAAAAATAGGAAACCGGTCACGCAATTTATTAAAATATTTAAAATCTAACTTTATATTTAATATCCTCTCACATTCGTACGAAGTGTTAATACAAAATATAACATTCGCTTATATCACTTGGGAGCTAATATATGCTTCATTAAAATTCAATAAATTGCCCTCAATGCAACCTAAGCTAAGTAGGCACAGTGTCGTTAACTATAACTTATCAATGGACAGCGCAGTTCGTGTTTGTTTTCGAACAAATCATTATCAATACGATTGACAGCTTTTAAGTTATTAGAGTTACTAATTGCAATTATAACTACAGTAATAGAGGCTTGCTTAAAATATTAATACATTAATGCCAAAAACGATGACAGAAATGCTAAGTTTAAGGAATTTCGAAAAGAAACATAATTTAAAATTTCAAGCCAGTGTCAATAAGCAACAGTCATTCTGATGACAATTTGCAAATGAAATCTTAGATGTTTTCAGACACACATCAATACCGAGAGGCACAACATGCGTAAAAATACATGGACATGGATCATGTTCTGCATTACCACGTTCATCTAATTGATTTATAAATTTGAAAATTATATAACTTTAAAAATTTGTCGAATTGTTGTCAAATTTCTGCTGAGTGTTAGCTTCTGCTGAGTATTTTGGCAGAGAGATAAGCTCACAAACCAGAGTTGAAAATGAATATGGAAAACTTTCCCACTTTTAATTTTTTGACTTATTACTAAAAAAACAAAAAAAAAACCGAGCAGTTTTCTAATTATTATAAATAAGAAAATAAATTGCTATAAACAAGAAAAGATATCTATAGGAAATGCACAAATATTTAACAAAAAAAAATATGACGACAATTGACTTTGAATGATTCACTAAGACGATTACAATTAATAAGACCTTTTGCGTTCATCATATATTTGTTTGAGATTATGATTATCAAAAATTTATCTTGAATCGAATACAGAATGCAATGACGTTTCATTTTCATAAATCATTTACCTTCGAAAGATATGAATTGATCCAATTAGTGAACGTTTTCTTTTGAACACGTTCTTGTTCCTCTGCAAAGAAGAAGAAAAAGAAAAAAATTCATGTTAAAACCTTTTAAAAATTAAATAAACTTTACATGATAAATAACAATTGATTTATATTAATTATTATTTAACATCAAGTTTAACATAGAAGAGTAGAAGTAGATTAATTTTTTTAGATATATTCTTCCTAAGTCAAAAAAGAAGAACAAAAATTGTTACCACTATTTTTCTAATTTTTGTATTAAATGTATTAATAAGGCGCGTACATTGGTTTGGCCTCCATTTAAGTCAAACCAATATTATAAATAGTAACTTTTCTATTTGTAAATGAATGTTGAACACAATTAAAAAAAAAATTACATGTGATTGCCAATTATACGTTATTTGCGTGCACACGTTTGTGCACATATTTATTGGAAACTTATAAGTATGTAAAACGTATAACCGGACGAGTCAAACAGTCATGTTAATGCGGTGTGATGGCAAAAAAACGAAAACAACAAAACCAATTAGACGCACACGTTTTTCATATTTTTACCACATGCGTGGTATTTTTACACCCACCTCGGAACGATGAGGTTACATTGGTTTTACCATTCCGTTGGTTTTACCCCAGAAATAAGCTTAAGAGATTTTCTAATATATTTGAGACTAGTAGTCTGTTCTCTTCGTTGAATTTCTAAGTTGGGCTGACGCTGCCTGTCTTTCTATATGTCACACAGAGAACACAGGAAATCAGTCTATCGCCTGATAAGTGTAATGTTGAAAGTTTTTACTCATTTTCTCACTTGGTGTGTGTATAAAAATCAAAGGGATTTCTCAATGGACTAGAGAGTTTATATCCAAAATTTAACAAGAAATCTTTGACACGCCCTTAATTAATAATAAACTACAATTACTGTACATTCAACCGGTGGGTATTCGAACTTCGCCCTAAAGTGAATAAATAATTTTTACATTCAAACATTTTGCAAGAATACGACGTAATGCATAGATCGGTAAGTGTATACATAAATGTATACACGTCACTAAAGTGCACGAAAATAAACCAAGAATGGAACATTAGCACACCTTTTAAACCATAAATAACATCAGCACACAATATATGCTGCATTCCTGGCAGGCATCCAAAGAACAAATTGTATTTATTGTATGTACGCAACATAAAGGCATGAATGTGTTCGTATATTTACGTATATATTAGCTTGGGGAAAAAGAAATACATTATTTTTTCGGTAGATGGCTACACTGGTAGATTTCTCGTAAAGTATCGATCAAACAATTTCAGATTTATGGTCGTTGGAAAGGTGACATTTCGCAGTAAAA
>KK351136.1:282505-293066 GCA_000671755.1 Glossina brevipalpis | reverse complement strand
ATATTTGACCCAAATCGGACAATCCGAAGCATGTTAAATAAAGTCCTGAAGTTCATATAAAAATAATGGATTTCTTTTTCCCCAAACTAATATTTACCATACATACCATATCATACATACATATCATACATACATATCATATGTACATATACAGAACGTATACGAAATAACAAAACAAGTAAATTTCTATAATTAGTTACAGTTACTTTTAATTATTTGTGTGTGTGTGTGTGCCAATCAGTTCTATCATCATTTCTTTTAATTATCCTTTAATTCACATAAAAAAAATACTTTTAGATATTTAATTTTTCACAAAAATTCAAGAAATATAAAATTTTAAATTAATATTAATTTAATATTTTTTTTTTTTTTTTGAAAAACATTAACGAATTGCTTTCAATTAACATGATACTATCTTTGCTGTTGTTCTAAACCAAAATCTATTGCAATTATGCAAATTTTGGTCAAGGTTGTCAATGCGAGCGATGTCAAAGCATCCGCAGATATTTTGACAGTTTAAGATCACTTAAATTTTATCGTTGGCGAAAGTTTATTTTATTCATTTATTTATTTACTTTTCATATTTTTTTTTTTTTAAATTTTACTTTCAATATCATCGATACAATTTGCAGAGGTGTCGTTCACCAATTGCTGTCGATGTTCATACTCCATCGAAAGAAGGGACACTTTCTTTTCGAACTGCCATAAGAAAGTCAAAGTTTTTCGATCCACGAATTATCGATTAAAATAAATAAGCAGAAACACCCCTGATGAACCCCTGATGAATACAGATGTGCGGGTGTAGTACATCTTAGTTTAGTATTTTAAATGTTTTCTTAACGATTTTTGTAATAATATGTGGTCTTAATTAACTTGTCGGATTAAAAATCCTGCATAGCCGTGTACACAGAGAGTTTCAGCTGGTCTTTTGTGTTTTAATTTATAGTAGCGTACTTAGTTCCCATTACTGGGAGCAATCGTTGACTTTCACAAAACACTTCGAACTAAATAGAACAAGTAAGAAAGTTATATTCGGCTGTGCCGAATCTTTTATACCCATCACACCTTCTCTTAAAAAAGCGGGAAAAACTAATTCGTAGTAGGTCGGCGGGGTAATGAAAGAAATTCCAATGTTTCTACCAAATTTGAAGCCGATATCTTTATTTTTGCGGCCAGGAGAATGTTTACCACAGACATTACCTAGACGGACAGACGGACATGCTTAAATCGATTCTAAATTTGATGCTGATCAATAATATATATACTTTGCGGGGTCTCTGAAGTTTACTTTTGGCAGCTTTTAAAGAATTACGATGTCATGATAATTAGCGTATTGCGTCCTATTCTTGGCTAAATAGTTCATTATGTTCATTTAATCTCCCTAAACGGGTATGTCACGCATATTCAGCTTTATTCTCGATACTTAATAGTTCGCTCAGGCGAAGGAAAAATAATGCTCCCGCCAATGCACAATCCTAGTACTTTGTTATTACGAAATAAAGCTAGGTGGCTATCATTTAGATATTCTTAATGGTAATCATATGATATTGTAAATAACTGCTATGTTTTGTAATACACATATTTCTTTTCAAAAAAAAAAAAAATCTAAAAATCTAAATTATTTTTAATCATGTTGGTCAGCGTTATTACTGGTAGTATCTAGGGCATAGGAAATATTCAATATTTTTCGTTTCTTTATGCACTAAAATACGTAACATTTTCCAATGATTTTTATTTTTTGTTATTTTTATTCTTTTACTTGTAAGATAAATTTTATTTATGTATATATACAACTTTTAGAATAAAGAAAACCCATGCCATAGCATAATCTACATCTAGATATTAAAACCAAAACATTTTTGGTATTTAATTTTATCTTTTGAAGGTTGGGGCTAACTAAAAATCATATGAATTTAGCACTAGTAGTGCCATCTATGTGTCAGCCAGTGAAGTTTTCAGCCCACCCGAATGTAGTAATTAAATTTGAAGTAACTTTACAATTGTTTTTATCATTTAAACATTTATCATCATAATATATTCATCATATGTTTACGTAACGCATCATTACCAAGGATATAACAAGCGTATATGCTACTGAGAGAACATATTTTTATTTAAGGAGGAATTTATTACTTTTTTTTAATACAAAATTATGGCGTGTATATTCCAGTGGAGTATATATGTGTACACAATATCTTCTACTATTTTTGATTCGAAATTTTACTTATGATGTACATTTGTTCATCCATTGTTTTTTCTTAATATTGTCAAAGTCACGATACGAAGCATAGACTCTTCATTAGAAGTCTCGCAAAAACTAAAATGGTGGTGAAAATCTTAAAGAAGATCCTATTAATTATAAAGTAGAGTATTAACATTGTACACGCAGCTGTGCCTCTTATTGATAGAAAACTTAAAAAATGTCAAAAAATTAATGCTGAAAACTAATTTTTGCCCCAAGTTACGACAAATGCATCAAAACATTGACCGTTCGACCTTTAATGAGAAGCTTTATACGTGGTTGAGCTAGGTAGTATTTCACATGCTTGGCAGAAAAAATTTAATTTTTTTAAATTATTTATTTGAAAATGAATATAAGAATAAAAATGAAAAGGCGTTTATATATAAAAGAATAACCAATAAAATGTTTGACTTTATGAAAAGCAGTGAGACATTGAGTTTATGTGCGTAAGACATAAACAATTTGTTAAATAAATGCTGCATATTGATTTACCAAAATTTGAAGGTTTCAAAACACGAATTCATTTGGAATAATGTTAAAAGCTCCTAATGTTTGATTTCGTCAAAAAACATTTTACAAATATTCAATACAATAAATAATTATTAAATAAAAATAATCCTTTTTATTACACTAACCATTGCAATAGCTACTTAATTAATTTCAAGATATGCGCTACACTCCAAAAAATAATGAAAGCTTCTATAGAAAAATGTAAAATAAAAGGCAACGATTTTTACACCTGATTTTTTACATTAAAAATTTCTATGTGCTTAGGAAAGTTCCATCCGAACGCGTTAAACTTGATACAAAAAATATTTACACAACAATTTTTCAAATATGCGCTGGCGGTAATAGTCAGGTGCATAATGAAAAATAACTAATAAATAAATTAGATTCGGCCATGCCGAATCTTTTATACCCATCGCCTTCATCTGAAAAAAAAGGTAAAAAAAATTACTTGTAAAAGGTACGCGTCGTGGCAGATTTGTTTATTTTTATAAAATATCGTGGAGATATTTATTTTGCAGTCTATAAGCACTGAGCAAAACAACTAGAAAACAAATGTGTTTTTAGTTTATTTTACACTGTTGGCACGAGCTGTAATCAATTTGGCTCATTTGCAATAGGAACATATATGAAAGAACTTCCAAATGTTTCTGCCAAATTTAAAGCCGATTATATCCATTTTTACGGCCAAGAGAATGTTGAACGTAGACATTATACGGATGGACAGACGGACAGGCGGATATGCTTAAATCAATTCCAAATTTGATGCTGATCAAGGATATATATATTTTGTGAGGTATACGAAGTTTGCTTCTGGGCATCACAAACAAAATGACAAAATGAATATACCCGTCGCCTTCGGTGGTGGTGGATATAAAAAAGAACAATAATACCGGTAGAAAAAAAAACAATTTAAGCAAAAACATAATAAATTCCATGACAGTGCGCACAAGTTTTATTTAAATGAACTTAACAAACTGCTGTTGATATATGAATGAGTGAGTAAGGCATGCAAATAATATAATAAAAATAGATGCGTGTTTTTAAATATAAGTAAATTTACTAAAGTAAAAAATTAAATGAAATGAGAGAAACGAAAAGTTTTATCCAGTTGCGAAACGCATTTTGGATGCCCATCTTTTCAAGTATACTTATAAAAAAACTACTAACTGTCGGATTGTAATTGGGTCATTCGGATACTTTTGTATCGCATACTTAGATGGACTCTACGACATATGTTTGTGTCAAATTTTAAATTCACATACGCTGTAATACTTTTGCTCTACGTCTATAGACTAAAAATAAATGTGATAAGTTTCAGCTTTATACGTTAAAGCTTGCAGTTTCCTTCCAATGTGTCGGCTATTGGTAGGACTTGTTAGGCTTAACCAAAAAAAAAACTGCAAAACTAATGTCCTTCGGTGTATGACAAGTCAAGAGGGACTCTGTTAAATATGTAACGAATCTTATAGTTACTCATTATGGGGTTTTTTCTTAATTATCAGCACTAGAAATGCTTATACATTAATCCTTAAATTTCTATCCTACACTAAAGAACTTTGAGAATTTCGATGGTAGAGAAAATTCTAAAAAACAGATAAGCTTAACAAAATCGACTAAGAATCTCACGCTAATCAAGCGTATGTATATTTTTCAGTCTCTTTCATTTATCTTTCTTAACGTTACCAACCGAATGCCAAAATTAATACGGCTCCATCTTTCAGTGATGAATGAAAAAAAATAAAAAGAAATTTACAACAAAACCACAGTCTAAAGATGAAATAAAATACTTTGCAAGATATGCATGAATGAACGTAATGCGGTATCTAGTGGCTGGTATACATTTACCTTACCTTCTCACTCCCCCATCAGACGTCCCCCTCTCCATATCACTATTAATTTTTATTAGAAGATCTAAACAACTCATTATGTAGACATATATATACTTGTGTTTCTATACGGATCAAGTAGTTTCACGTAGCTTACGCTGCTTGCAATGCACAACAGTCGAACCATATGTACTCGTGTGTACGTGTACAAATGTAATTTTTGAAATCTACGTAGAAAAATAATTTTTAACTTCTAACGCTATGTCAAATTTATAAATAAGAAAATTATATACGCCTATGACTGAATCTTTCGTACCCATCGCCTTCATATTAACAAAAATTCAAAAGAACTAAATATTGAAAAGATGTAGGAAAATTTTTCTATTTTTACGGAATATCGTAGAAAGGTTTTTTTATGTGTCTCTTGCAGTTTACAACCAGTCAACAGAACGCCCGGAAAGCAATTTGTACCTGAACCGGGTCGTTTAATTGATTTTGGTCCATTTTCAATACCATCGTACATGCAAGAGCTTTCAATGTTTTTGGCAAATTTGATCTATATGTGACGAATGGGCACGACTACATAGATTCCGAATTTGATACGGGTCAAGAATATTTAGACTTATTGGGCCTACGAAGAAGCGTTTCGCAACAAACACATTGCAATGTTTCTGGTAAACTTGAAACTGATAACTTCATTTTTGCGACGAGGAGAACACATACGTAACATAGACGGAGAGATGGAGAAACTTACGAATGTATATGCTCTCAGGGTGTTGCAAACAAAATAATAAAATGAATATACCCCCATGTGTTGATAGTGGGTAGCGAGGAGAGCCACAAGAACATGGAAGTTGTATAGAAATAATAAATTTTACTGAAATTAATTTATAGTTTTTTTTGTTAAAGTTATTGAGACGATAAGTTATTTATTTGTATTTCATTAATAGTAACAAAAAGTTACAGAATCGCAATGTAATTATAAAAATGAAAAACATGAAAAGACGAGAAATTCTTTGAAATGAGAAAAAAGAGGTAAATACTTTTAAAATGAAATCACATGTATATATATATATAGAGTACAATAAAGAAATTAGCTTTGTTTGGTTTATTTTGCGATATCTATAAACTCATTCATTGGAAGTCTTGGATTTATTTGAAATAAATATTTCTCGGATATACCATCGAATCAGTGCATATTGAATGAAGCGTTTATGAGACTATCAAAACAACGTTGCCGGGTTAGGCCAGCTATTGGATATTCCATATCATTTCGCCTAATACAATTTCCATGTTTATTTTCGCCATAACAAAAACTAGACTCTGATGCCAGATTGTACGAGTAAGCATTGGAAAAATAAATTAATTTTCATGTGCCAAAGTACTAAAAATAAGATCTTGTTGTCCTACCAAGACATATTTTTGCGAGGGTTTATATTGGAAGGCGTTCAAAAAATGGTTCATCGATTTTTGTCAGGAAGTATAAAAATTGGAAATTTTCTTCATATAACTACATTTCCCAAATAGCTCAATACACGAGAAGCATAGCAAATTGGTCCGATATAATCCATTTTCAATATCGTTTGCTTTGGGGCTCGAAATTGTCAATGTACTGGTTTTTCTTCTCGAAAATTTCGTTGAACCCAAAAATAAATGGACGGACGAGCAAGCGTGCTTAAGTCAATTCATAAAGTGATTCTGAATTAATTGGTATTGTTACAAAACTGCCTTTTGCACTTTTTCTAAAGACAAAGTTCATATCGTTAGATCGCGAAAAGCGTACATTTTATTTGCAATTTTAATGGTTTTTACAATTATTTAAAGGGACTCATATCAGTGTACAATTTTCAGTATACAACTATCAGTACACAACTCTGTATTGCAACTGACTATTACGACTCTATGTTACGACTATTATGAATGCTGTATACCCTACCGTACTAGCTCAGGTTTACTATAACCCGAACACTGTGGAATTGAGAACAGCGTAGACAAATGTATCCTGCATATACCTATGATACCTACCAGCTAGACCATGACTGTTGACTGTTTTGAAATGACTGTTTTTTTTCTCGTATCTTATTGTATTAGAATCAATGCCAAAATTGAAACAAAAGTGATGGTATGGCATATCTACATTTCGTATCACTGCATTGCCCACCGATTTCAACTCACTCGAGTCCAAAACTTTTATATTCACTCTCGCGAAAACGAAAGATTTACCCCACATTTGCAAAGCATAAAAAATTTATAAGAGACCGCATAATTTTTTTACCCTACCCCACTGGTCATACTGGATATATTAAATATGTACGGATATATGTAATACCCATAAAAGGGCTTCGGATAGAGCCACCCTTAATTATACCAATTGTTTTAAAATCATTATCAAACTCAATTTAAGACTGTGTGTCCATTTGCACCAAGTTTAAACTGCGTAGATATATACGATAGATATAGATATATATGAGCTCACCACACATATATGGTTTCTCTGGAAAAGTTTTATATAGCAACAACGTCGAAATTTTTAATTCTTTATGGCAAAAATAGCAGAAAAATAAGAACATCATTGACAGAAAATGTTTTAGTGTGACAATATTCTTCAAAAATTGCCTTTCGCACTCGTCTGGTTTAATATTAATGCAGGCAAAAATTTATGGGTTCAAAATGGGCTCAAATCTTTTAATTAAAGGGATTTTCAATTTAGAATTCTAAGTTGCGTCATCAGTTTTTCTCAATAAAGTTAAATTTCATTCATATCAACTTTGAAAATGAGCAAAATTGAATGAATGGTTAATTCCCATTTAGCAAAATATTATAGATCATAATATGGAGTATGGAACTATAGGTTTTAGTTTGCACTATTGACTGCGGAAGGCTGCTATATTAAATATTCATGTTATCAAAATAATATCGGATGTCCCCTAAACTTGCATCAATTTTGGTATACCTTTCTTCCGCGATATAATGCACCATTCCACTTTGTTGCAATCAAACGTGATATATAGGCTGGTAGTTAGTATTAAAAATTCCTGACTGGTAGTTAGTACTAAAAAGTCCATACAACTCCTCTTCCTCTTTTATAGCCTTTAAGAAGTCCAGCACTTAATAGCATATCTGCCGCGTATTCTCCTAGTTTTCTATTTACTTGTATGTTGGTACAAAGACCTACCAGAAATATTAAATAAAAAAGTCGAGACAAATATTCTGTCATTCACTTTTGAATTTTCTTCATAGATTGTAAATAAATTTGATCGAACTTTAGCTTTTAGCTATAAAAGCCTGCATTAAATAGAATAATTTAAAAAATTTTCAATTCCAATACACAAAGCCTTTCTTCGGTATTAAATCCTGCAGCACGTCAGCCGATGTAGGAAGTTTACAGTTAACTTTTATTTGAAGGCCTTTCTCAGCGATTTATTGAGTCACCACTATTTTTCGAACTTCGACATGTTCTCTTCGAATAAAATTTTCTTGAATTTCAAATTTTTTTAAGTTTTTATACCCACCACCGAAGGTGAAGGAAACTTTGCAGACCTCACAAAGTACATACATTCCTCATCAGCATCAAATTTATAACCGATTTAAGCATGTCCGTCTGTCCGTCTGTGTAATGTCTGTGGTAAACATTCTCCTGGCCAGAAAAATAAAGATATCGGCTTCAAGGTTGGTAGAAACATTGGAAATTTTTGCATGCAGGTTGGTATTGAAAATGGACAAATCGGTCAAGGATCACGCTCACAGTACATCGTAAACTAAGAAAACCTCTGTTTTCGCCAGCAAAAAAAATTGGTTTTTTGCTTAGTACTCATAAACCATGGTAGATAAATTTTTTTGTGGAAACGTTTGTAATTTATTTATTTATTTCTTTATTTAAATTAACATTACTTATAAACTAAACGGGAACTCGACTAAGCCATTGTACAGTCAGTTCCATAATCATTGATATACAGTCATATATTTGAAATACAGAAGATACAAAGCATAAATTCAAATAGACTAGGAATAGGCAATTAGGCAATATGAGACTATCGAACTTAGTAAAGCAAATTACAGAATATGATTTGGAATAAAATTTTGTGATATGAGATAACATAATTAAAAATAAGAAGATTGATAACCATACTTAAAACTTTCTTCAGATTTCTGAAGAAAATTTATTAATTGTAAATTATTTTAATTTAGATAAGACAAACGCAAATGCCCTACATCAAATAATAATTTTTTGATGATCCTAAGTGGATCCGGAACAGCAAAAAATTGATATACTTGGTTTAAGTTATTACATGCTACTCTGAGAGAATTAATCTGCTCATAATTATATTTACAGCGAGTAAGCTTAATAAAGATAAAGGGCAACTCCCCTAGCAATGTCGGCGAGTCAACAGTAGCATTAATTATCTTTAAATTAAAAAAGAAACACCCAGAATAAATCTGCGTCTCTCCAAAGAAGGTGATGACAACATGCAATATATTTTCATAAGGTGGCAGAGGAACAAGTGAGCCCCAGCCAAAGTTCCTTAGCGCAAACTACAAGAAATGTTTTTGGACGGATTCGATTGAGTCAACATCACATCTATAAGAAGGAGACCACACCACCGGGGCATACTCCAGTATTGGTCTAACTATAGTCTCTTCGCTAGGTAGGGGTGCTTAAACCCCTTTGACCAACGCTTAATAAAACCAATCACTAACCTAGCTCTGTTTAAGGAACGCTCAAGGTGCAAATTAAAGCGTAATCTTTGGTCAAAAAGCATACCCAAATCCATGAACGACTCGACTTCCTCTAAGTTATGGGAATCAGTGATATATACCGTATTAAATAACTTCCTCCTTGAGAAAAACACTTTCTTGCATTTAATTAGGTTAAGTTTCATAAAATTTACCGAGCACCACGTGACGAAGCTATTAAGATCCTTTTGAAGTAGACGAGAATCAGACTCCAAGGAGAATGACTTAAACAACTTAACATCATCCGCGTACATTAATATCTGACTAGATTTGGTCACATATGGCAAATCATTAAGGTATAAATTAAATAATAAAGGTCCTAGATGGCTACCTTGCGGCCTGAAGTTTAAATATCAGTAAGTTATGGTTAATTATGCCAAAAGCTTTGCTAAAGTCAAAATACACGATGGAATCCTATCAGGTCTGGGATGATAACTAAACTTTAGCATGCTAAGTACCTTTAATATAATAAATCATTTGGAGAAATAACAAAATTTTAATTTTAATAAAAGTAATATTAAGAAGAATTGTTCAGAAGCGTAAAGTGCATATATTCTTGATCAGTATGGAATTTGGAATCCATCGATACGTCCGTCCATCTGTCTGACTGCTTTACTATCTAATGTCTGTGGTAAACATTCTCCTCCCCGCAAAAGTGAAAATGTCGCCTTCAAATTTGGTAGAAACATTGGAATTTCTTTCATTGCCACGACCACCTATTACAAATTCGTTTTTCCACCTTTTTTAAGATAAGGCTGGTGGGTATAAAAGATGCGAAACAGCCGAATATAACTTTCTTACTTGTTTTACTTAAAAAGAACCTAACCTTTTCGTAAATATTTTATTTATCTCCCGAAAAGTTGCACAACTATGATCGGACAATTTTAAATCGATATTAATATTATACTACCACAAATCAAACTGTGAATGACAAATGAATGCTTTTTATTTAGTTAAATTATTTACTCCTTATTATTACTCCTTATACTCCTTAATCGTAATGCTTCAATTATTTTTGGAAGCTTTTCAGGCTAAAATTAATCTAATTTATCACAGGCAATACATAATTTTGCCACCAATACTAATACTAATTACTTCATGATTATTGTTATGGATTTTCAGTTAATTAATATATAACATTGGTATATATATATTAGCTTGGGGAAAAAGAAATCCATTATTTTTTCGGTAGATGGCTAACACTGGTAGATTTCTCGTAAAGTATCGATCAAACAATTTCAGATTTATG
>KK351136.1:245741-281431 GCA_000671755.1 Glossina brevipalpis | reverse complement strand
TGAAGTTCATATAAAAATAATGGATTTTTTTTTCCCCAAACTAATATATGAATAGAACATTTCGTGAAATTTTTATTGTTGAATTTTTCGAAAAACTTCTGTATTGCTTCTGGTAGAAATTAAAACTAAAAGTGATCTATAAACTGAATATAATAAAAAGCAAAAATTAAATTTTCTTTCTAATTAACAAATTTTCCAACATTAAAGACTTTTCTTTCCTCTATATACAGGCGTGGGTGGACTTAGCTGAACAGCATTTTTTGAATAAATTTTCATTAATATTTTATATAAATAGAATTTTGTAGCGTCAACATTTTTTTTATTCTATTTCAATTTCTCCAATCATCAAAAAAAGGGCGTAATATCTTTGTTATTACATCTGGACCGATACAAATTATTTGTGAAATTTCAGTATGTTTCACTAGCTTTGTCTGCTTGTCAATCACTCTGGTCGCTATTCTATCTTTATGTGTAGGCAAGTATTACACATTTGCTATAAGTTGCTTTTAATGTATTTCTTGCGTTTTGTTTATAATTAATAATGAATATGAAATGAAAAAAAAAACAAAAAGCATTATGAAGAAAGAAAAAGAATAAAATTTTATAGTCACTGAACATGTGTTAGTCATTAGAATAACTTTATTAATAAACAAAGAATGAGACATTATTAAAAAAAAAATTGAAAATAAAAAATTTATTCTAAAAGTTGCTACTAAGTTTCCGCTTAAACAATTTTCATCATCATATACGTATCGTTTTCATTAACTTTATCTTTAAAGGAAAAATTTCTTGTTTACCTTAATGTTAAAACATAAAACCACATTTACACTACAAGGCTCAAAAAAAATTGACTTTCTAGACCCTGTAATAATACTACGTAGTGGTGGCAGATTTCTTTTCTGTAGCCTGGGAGCAGTGAGCAAAACACTCGGAAAACAGATGCTTTTTCAGCTCATATTGTATTGCGGACTTGTTCTTTGACTATTATAAGCCATTTTCAATACCAAGCTATGTGAACGAACTTTCAACAGTTTCGCGAAATTTGATCCAGATATCTTAACTTTTCTGCTAGGGAATGTGGTTACCACAGACATTACGCAGATAATCAGGCAGACAGACACATAGACGGACGAACGGACAGGCGGACACATCTAAGTGGATTTTGAATTTGACACTAATCAAACACACATCGGAAGCAGAGGCGTTTTGAGCTCATATTATATTATATTGTAGGCTTATGTTTTGACCACTTTGGTCCAGTTTCAATGTCAATCTACCTGTAGGAACTTCTAATGTTTCAAACCGATTTTGTAGTACACAGACGGACAGACACGCTTAAATCGATCTTAAATTTGATGCTAATGAAATATACATATACTTTTTGTGGTCTCCTTTTCATGTTGCAAACAAACTCACTAAATTAACATACCAACAAATATAAAATTTACAAAGGCTAAATATAACCTTTTATTGAAATTGAATTTAACGAAACTATATATAACACTCGATTACTTGAAGCTACATATAGCATTTTTCACCTAATTATTTGCGTAATTTTCATCAAACTTATCGCTCTGTTGAAAAATATAAGCAAGCAATTTCAAGTGTTTTAAGGGCTAAAAGAACTAACGAGGTGTCTTCTACATATACATACTCTGTTTTTCTATTTATTTATTATACCCTACACCACTTGTGGTCCATACTATATATAGAAGGGCTTAAGATAATAGAGCATTCTTTTCTTACACCGATCTATTCAAAATCATTGTCCGAATTGATTTAAGTTTGTCTGCCTATCTGACTTTCCGTTTGATGTCTGCCCATGTATTTTTTTGTTCAACCTACAGTTCGCAATTTTTGATATTTTACTAGGACATTTGGTATGGAGACGTGTCTCGCCACGCTGACACATTAACCGTTTTTACGATCACTACCTATACAGCACCCGCTTCGAAAAGAGTCATGTGAAGAAAATGTAATTTCTAATATTTTTTGCCAAAAAATGGGTTGAAACTGATATTTCGGCAAATAAAACCAATGTGAAAAATTAGAATCGGATAGGATTTTTTGAACTAGCTTCTTTGTTTAACCATTTCTTTGAATGGTAAGCCTTTATATGGATGAAAAGGTCAAGTGTCTAATATTTTGATGCTACAAATGAGTTCTTAATGATAATTTAAGATAAAATTGAATTGTTGAACTTGGACCATGTAGATCTACTTTTTGAACCCAACCACTTATAAAGGTTCTCATGAAAAGAGATCTGTTCTTTAATGTTTCATATTGAGAATTGGTCTATAATAGTGATTTGACATAGAAATTTGTTACATCAAATAGGACCAACTCACCATACATAAGGGTTGTCATGAAAAGTAAACCTTTACAGGGCAAATAAGTCTAATTTTTAGTACTTTATGGCAAAAAAAAAATAGAAGAATCAAATGATATTTGACAGATAAATTAAATTTGTAAAATTTGGGCCACGTCTACCTTTCCTATGAGGGCTTCCATGAAAAGCGTACGTTTATATGGATAGAAGGTAAAATTTGCAGTATCTTTTCAACAAAGTAAATGGAGATTGTGTTAGGCAAAGTGATGTGGAGTATTAAATGGTCGGCCTTGCCTGAACATACTCTTTCATCTTGTTTGTTTATATATTATTTTTAGATTCTCCTATTATTTAAAAGTCTCGAATATAATTGCTTAGATTGCTTATATTAGTAGAAACCAATCTACGACTTAATGTATAAATCTTACGCTATAAATATTTTAATCTAAGCTAAAATAATAAATTTAAATCGAAAACAAAGCATTAAATCAAACATAAATAAATAAAATGTGAGAGAGAAAAGAAAACAGGTTTGTATAAGGGAAAAGTCATATATGCCCATAGCTTATAACCCTAAGGTTATACAAGTAAAGTAAAGGTTATACTAGATCGACAAATTATTAGAAAAAATTGTTTAAATAAAAGAAAATTGTGTTATTCGGAATAATAACTACTTAATTATATTGTTCGATTTTAAAATTGGAACTAGAAGGTAAATGTTCTTAAAATTGCTGCGAGGAACGCGAAATGTTAATATTAATTTCGTTTAATAAAACTGGATCAATTTTGTCGTTAAGCGTATCACACATAGAAAATACATCTAAGAAAAACCTGGGCTTTTGTAGCGAAGATAAATCAATATATCTTAGTCTATGTTCAGAAGAGAAAAGAGAGGTGGCAAAGAAAATTCGGGATTCCTGCGTAAATTTTAAAAGCTTCTTGTGAACAAACTCAATTGAATCGATATGACATTGATAACTGGGCAATCAAACTATGAAAGCACATTCAAGAACATGTCTGACATGTCTTCTTTATATTAAAAATCTCAATAAAAAAAAACACTGTCTTTGTTACTACATCCGCCTGATTATATGGATAACATTTTAGCAAAATTATAGACTTACGAAGTATTTATTAAAGTCAGTTTTCTTCCAAAACCTCGAATTTTATCAAAAGCATGTTATTAAGACCCTTAACTAACTCCGCAAGGCGGACCATGAAATACTTTAAACCACGTCGTTTAACACAATTCCTCATCTATCTTCTTCATAACGAAATTAAGCCTTGGCGTCGTATTAAAACTTACTTTTAACGAGAACCGTTAAATGCTAAGAACAGAAAATAGAACAACGTAGTCAAAATTCAGCGCAACAAATTTATCTGTAACAATGCTACTTTGGACGAATTCTCACTATAAAATATTAAGAATACAAACTTTACTTTTGTAAGAACATTTATATGGAACTCTTTCAAAATATGGCATTATATGGGCAATGGTCATAAAACACGTCCTAACCGTTATGATTCACTCTCGGCCCAAAATAAATCAGCATTCCAAAATTGTTTCGAAAATTGTGATCTTTATGTTGAGGACAAAAAGACATGCACCGACATCAGACGTTTAAAGTGATTCAAAAAATTGCTTGATAAAAAGAGGTTCATTTTGAGGTATGTTGTATGTTGCTTACATTCACATAATTTTATTAAGTTCTTATTACAAGTCAAAAATGAAAAAGGAAATCATATTTTCGGACGCAAGAAATGTTAATTAATATTAGTGATATGGAAGTAAGAAATAAGATTTAAAACGAATTTAGACTTGAAAACTGGTATTTTGATCAGTGTTTAGGGGAAGCCTATAAAGAAGGCACTTTTAGATTATATAGATGACTCTCCAAAAACTGAGAATATTTAATTTTCTTAGTATCTAAAATTTAACAACTTTAAGATTCATCTTTATAAAAGGACTGCTCATTAGATCTCCGCTTAGCCAAGGAAACCGTTAAAAGTATCTGTATATTTTACTGAATTTCTTTTGCAAAGTGTAGATTGTTCTCTCAAGGTTCAATACAAAAATAATAGTTGAAATTACTAATGAAAACTTTTCGCAATTATAGACGTTCTGAAGCAATAAAATAATATAAAGTTTTCTTAAATTACAAAAGTGTTGCGCAAACGTGTGGCTGCAAATAACAACCAACAAAAACGTGTATCGATGTCTTTACAACTTACAAAAAAAGCTGGTACAAAATTTTTTCTTTTGCGGCTGCGGTTCATTTAAAAGTAGTGTTAATAAATTCGTCGTCGTATTTTCACCCGACGAAATTTAATAAAGAAATCAATTGACTGACTTGTAATTAATACTGGGGGCACAACAGTGAGAAGTGTTATCACTTTTTTTCATATCATTACATTCATTACTTTCGGAAAGTAATTTTGACTTTGAGATTTCAATTTCAGTCAATGTCGTATTTATTGAATCAATTCAGAGGTATATTCAATTACTATAAAAACTTTGTGTTAAATATAGAAATGATGATAATTTCTTATTAAAATTTGTTAAAATTTATTAAAGTTTAATTAAAAAACGGAACACTATATGAAAACCGCAATAACAAATACATTATTGCACACAAATATTATAATAGACTTGACTTAAGCTACTGTAGTTATTAAACGGCAATAATGTCATAAGTTATACTTTGAAATCGCATATGAAACGTAAAAGTGATGCTGCAATAAAGAACAAAAAAACAAAAACGAAAACCGGCAACCAACAACCAACAATTTAACACAAAAAAAGGTACAACGATAATTATAAACAAACAAGGTAATAAACACATACAAAGTGATCTAATGTAATGTATACTTTTTAGTAACATTTTTATATATAAATATTTATTGTTGCAAATGGAGAATCAAAACTGATGAAAAATTTCATAAGATAGACTATAGTAATACAAGTGCTTAAGATTAAATAAAATCTAATATATGTACATATATATAAATTACACACACGAATTATAAATATGCATTTATAAGAACCGGTTATTAGATGCATTTCAAAAATTAGCAAACCAACGAATCCTAATAGGCGCCATTACTAGTAGTAACTCAAGTAAAGTTAAAGTTAAGCGCTGACTGCAGCACACATATAACTAGATTTTAAAACGATTAAAAAATCTATTAGTGCGCATTAGTATAACACGTCTTTCGTGGTTTTGGTTGAACTCTTGTAACAACAATCACTTTTAGTATAAGTAATAGGACAAGTAATAAGAACTTTTCAAATTTCTTGAAATTTAAACAAACATGTTACCGGTAACATATGTACGTACGAAAGTATTTTTTTATTTTGATAACATATGTTAAACATAGATTCTCATTTACTTACAGGGGTCTACCCAGTAGAGCAGGCAAGATCTTGAAAAGATTGAAAACATGTATGCCCTTCATTAAAAGCAATGTTATTGGAAAAAAAAATGTCGCCTAAGAAAACGTAAGAAGAAATTTCTCGTTTCCCTCTACACTCTCCATTTTTTTTACATTCTCTCTCTCTGTCCTCTAATTATTAGTAGATTCAAGAAAAAGAAATAAAGAGAATATAATTTTTCTCTCTATACTTTTTACATAAGAAAGAAAAACAACTAGGAAAAAAATGCAATTAGAAGTGCTATCAGACCGTCTGATGGAAAATATATATAGACAAAGATAATTCGAAAAAAATGGCATTTGAATTTTATAAAGAGTTTTATGGTAAAACCAACTAAGGAACTTTTAGTTGCCTTGAGAAGAATTATGGCTCCCCGCCAACGTAAAACGATCAGTTTCTTCTTCATGTACCGGCGACTCTTATTCAAAATAAGAGCGACGACTTCAGTAGGATAAATTAATTTAATATTAAATTAAAATTTGTCAAATATTTACGAGATCTATTGAAATCTGACGATTTGTAGAGATTATGGGTGAATTAGCGCGCTTATGAATTTAAATTAGGGGTATAAAAATTGCGCGAATTTTAGTGGTCTTATTCAATTCACAAAATTTTGACAATTTTAGTTTATACAGTTAAATAACACATTACGGTACTCTAAAGCGCATTTCTCAGTGTTCTCAGTGCCCGAAAAGACAAGGCCGTTGTGCAATACTGAATCCCCATATAATATAAACCATTAGAGTAGCCCCCTTTAGCGTTCAAACTCTTAGAAAATTTTGTACTGACACAGTTACACTACAAGGATTTAAAAAACTCTGCTATTTATTATTTATTTATTTATTTATTATTATTATCAGAAACCATAAGAATACGATAATTTTCTCCAAAAATTATAATTGCGTCTTTTAATACAATAAGCTGTTATACGCATATAAAAATACTTGATATGAATAAAATATTCATACAGAAATGAGTTCACTATTTGTAGTCTGCATTATTATTATATATAATATAAACCATTAGAGTAGCCCCCTTTAGCGTTCAAACTCTTAGAAAATTTTGTACTGACACAGTTACACTACAAGGATTTAAAAAACTCTTGCTATTTATTATTTATTTATTTATTTATTATTATTATCAGAAACCATAAGAATACGATAATTTTCTCCAAAAATTATAATTGCGTCTTTTAATACAATAAGCTGTTATACGCATATAAAAATACTTGATATGAATAAAATATTCATACAGAAATGAGTTCACTATTTGTAGTCTGCATTATTATTATCCTTATAAGAATTTCAAATTTGTTTAAAGAATTTCTTCTATGGAAGCATACATGCAGATGTAATATATGTTTTGACGTCATTCTCTCCTAACCACTTCTACAACATCGAATGATGACGTCAGCTATAAGCTTTTATGATTTATATTAACGGGTGTGTTTCTTACATCCTTCACCGAGGGATAAGCGTACGATAAGTTCATCTCTCCATTTGTAAGGTTCAATAATAACCGTCGAATTAAATACATATATTCCTGATCAAATAAAGATATTGAAGTTTTCGCTCATTTTTCTTGTCCTTTCACAAATTCATTTTGTCTGCTCTTGGCTAACGACTCCAAAGATTAATGTAAAAGTTTGAAGTTGACCACAAGCGGTGAAAAATCCCAAAAAATGGCCACAGATGAAGTCCAGAAATAGCCGTGGTCAACCCACAGTTCGTTTATTACAATCAATTTCATATATAGTTTTAAAGCAATTTATGCAAATAATTACGAAATTATTATTAATAAGACGTAATCAGTCCGCAAACAAATCGCCTTTACAAAGTATAGATCTGAACCTTCGTGCAAATATAAAATATGAATGTATAAATAGTAGCCAAGATATGGTCACAACTAATGCATTTTCGTATCTTGATTTAAAGCGCCGAGTTTCAAAGCATCGTACCTATCGGAATATGATTTTCTTATTTTTTCTTCAAGAGTTCATAACTTCTATACAAAAAAGCCAAAAAAATGAACATAACATAACTTTAAACGACGTTTTTCAATGTTAAAAACTTTTGCTAAAATATTTTAAAGAAATTATCCAAAAACCTTAGCAAAGTTCTAAAGATCATTTCAAAAACTTTTTTTTATAGAACATAGAAGTGAGTGCCTTGAAGCGAATTTTCTATTTAACTTAACCGCGTATATTGTTTTAACCAAAATTAGATCAATGGAACGATTAAGATTATTTCCTTATAGAGTTTGAATTTTTCCGGAACCGAACTTTTTTAAAACGTCTTCATTTATCATATCTATCACTGGAAGCATATCACATTATATAAGCGTTCGTAATGCTGATCGCAGATGACGTAAAATGTCAATCCGCTTCTAAATTTAATGTAAGGACCAATATGTCCAATAGTCCAAGAACGAACGTTAAAACGGATTGACTGGGATCAATTTTGCGACCACTCCACACTTAGGGTCTGATTTTAAAAAGGTGCGTAAAAATGTTTAGCTTTCAAAATTGTTGGAGAAAAATAGCTGTTTAATAATATTTCGTCAAAGTAAACTAACGTGAAAAATTTAGATCGTATTTGTCCATTTACTGAGCTCACGGTAATATATGCGTTCCTGTAAAAAGTGAGCAAAACGATCTTCTTCATAGTAAAAATTACTTCATAAAATTAATTTGACATACAAATTAACTGCTCTAAATTTGGACCATATGGATTAACTTTAAGGAGTCAACCTAATATAAAAGTTCTCTCCAAAAGTAAGTCTTTATATGGGGGAACAAAGCTTAACTTTTGGTATCTTATTACAAAAATAGTTGAAATTAATTTTGTTGAATTTAGTTCAGTTTTGCGCAACAACGTATAATTTTTATTATTATATTATAATTGATGGATCTTGGTTGGAAACTGATGGCACACCCACCATATAGTACTGAGCTTGCGCCATCGTATTACCATTTATTTCGATCCCTAGCCAACTCCCTTTGTGATAAAACGTTCAATGAAGACGCTGTAAAATCTCACTTAACTCAGTTTTTCGCCGAAAAGAATCAGACTTTCTACAAGCATGGAATTTTCAAGTTGTCAGAGAGATGGCAAAAGGTCATCGAACAAAATGGAAAATACATTATAGATTAAACTACAATGTAAATTAAACATTCCAAGTAAAAAAAAAACCTTTTATTTTATTGAAGAAATCGGCAATTACTTAGTTGCCAACCCAATATCATAGGCAGTAATCTGCCTTAACAGTCTGTGGAACTTTCAATTGCTTTATTTTCAACTTAAAAATCAGCTAATTAGGAGTTAATTTTTCCTTAGAGATATAACAATTTTTTTAGAGGCTTTAGTATCATAGGATAACGAAAACAAATGCGAATTAAGGGAAGAATTTTTATGCCAGAGAAATCGAGAAAACTTTTCTTAAAGTTTTCAGTGAAGTATTTCGGTATATATAAGTAAATTTGAAAAGCGCCGGGGCAACTATTCAACTGTACGAATAGCTTCTGGTAGCTTCTAAGGTTGGGATTTACTATGGACAATACGAATTTTGAAACTCTCCGATCCCTTCCTGACTCTGAATTTAACTTTTTAATTTACTTTTTTATTTACTTTGAATAAAGAAGACATATTTTAATTTCGTAAAAACTTTTCAATGATGACTTGGAAGACACGTTTTCTATGATGCGAATAAAATCTTTAGAATTTAAATCTTGTTGGTGTTATATTTTAAAGTTTTTCTTTTCCTTCTAAAGGTAAACGAATCAAGATCTGCGTTCATCAAATTCCTATAGAGGTCAAAATTTTCTCTGAAATCAAAATTAACTCTCTAACCCCTGACTAAGCTTTTGATCTTCGTGCACTCTTCTAAAGAAGATGTTCTATTAAATCATATTTTTAAGTAACATAACTTTTACTGCTATTTAATGGTTGCGGTAATTTGTGGTTCTGAACATAAGGACACAAGCACTTATTTAAATGACTGACGCGTGCTTAATTACGTCTATAAACTTGTTAAACTTTTTTAAAGGAATTTATAAAGTTTGTAAAAATTTCTTCAGCTAAACCTTTATTGTATTTATTTGAAGAATAATATACGAAACCTTATTACGGTAAATTGTCGTGCAAAAGAGCAAAAGACAAAAAATGCCTAAGGGTTGGAAGGATGAACTCATAATTGCAGCATATATATAGACACACATTTGAAACGTATATATAAATATCGTTTGCAATTTAAAAGTCATTTTTCATTTTAAACAAAATTGACATTTTAAATAAATAATCGATTAATAAACCACTCAAAACCCGTACACTTAAGTCTGAGTGCAGAGAGAAATGGATAAAAAAAAGTAAACAAAGCAGTAATGCAGGTTAGGTTTATTGAAAGTACAATGTATATAAAAATTATTTTTATAAACAACTCCACACATGAGCAGTTAGTTACCCGATGACCTCACTAGCGTTGACCCTGTAATTTGTAACGTCATTACGAAGCCGTTAGAATAAATTGCGTTCTTAAACTTGCTGTAGACATTAGGTCATAACTCTCTGTAATGGCGTACAATTTCAACAATTGCAAGTTAACCTTAAACCTCGTGTGAAATCATTTTAAACCGTTTGCTTAGTAAGCACCTCTAAGCGAATTTTTAATGAAGATTAGCTTTAAGTTGATTAATTTAACGTAAACGAAAAGCATGACAACACGGTCTGCCATGACTATCGCTCCCGGTACAGTACTATGTAGTCAATACTCAGTAGTCTCAGACTGCAAACAAGGTGAGGAAAGTAAATATTTGTTCGGTTATCTCGCACCGGCATCAATTAAATTAACAATGATTCAAAAACGAAAAAAAAGTCAAGCACTTAATAAATTTAGCAATTGAAATGAATTGAATTTAAAATATATGCACAAGCAAACATATATATAAATATATTTTTAAAGGTGATGATGTCATTATTTTGGTTTTTGCACTTCTAAGTTTAACAAAATTTATACGTAAATTTGAAAGGAGATTATTGTGTTATCTTTACCTCGTTTCTCCTTAATGTGACTGTCGTATTGCGAGTTACTACGATTGAATTGAATTGCTGCCATTGTGGATTGGAATTC
The DNA here is from genome assembly GCA_000671755.1 of Glossina brevipalpis. Lineage (NCBI taxonomy): Eukaryota > Metazoa > Arthropoda > Insecta > Diptera > Glossinidae > Glossina > Glossina brevipalpis. The sequence continues at coordinate 270,545 of KK351136.1, read as the reverse complement.
TTGGTACTCGTTGTTAATACTTTGTGCTTGCTGAGTCTGAGACGATGACAGACTTTTGCTTAAAGTATTACTAGTTGGGCTGGTAATGAATTCACTGACCAGTTTAGATCCAGTTGTTTTGGTTGCTTTGGCTGTTTCACTTGCATTCAATGTTGTTAAATTTGAAGTTTGCAATGGTACAATAACAATACTACTTGGTGCTGTACCTTCGGTATCTGAATCATCGGTAATTTCACTGGTGGTGGACGAAAGCTTTATTATTTTTTTCGGATCATCACCAGCATTATCTTTATGATGAGCACAGCAATCATAACCGACACGCTTATAATGTTTTTTCACAATAATATCCTCCTTAGCTAACACATCCGGCTCGCTTCTTTCAAATGTCTGATTTATTGGTGGTTTAGCACTTTGCGATGGAAGAGTTTTCGTGTAACTAACATTGTCTTCGGATACAGCATTTTCATTCTCTGTTCTATTTAATGTTTTAATTCGGGTGGTGGTCTTTTCAGTGGTGGTGGTTGTATAAGTTTCTGTTTGCCATGGCATTACTGGGTGTTTGGTTTCCACAAACATTAGATTATTGTTGCTGTAATGTGGTTTACTCCCTACAGTAATGTCAATGCTACCAGCTGACGTTTCCTGGGCAACACCAGTATTAGCCGGTTGTATGTAATCAGTAGTATCCATAACTTCTTTTGCTTGTTCTTCTTTTTCGTCTAATTTGATAAGAATTCTAGGATTTCCAGTAGTTACGTCTATAACACGCTGTGGGGTTGTGCTACTGTGAAATTCTCTATGCGGAGAACTGCGAGGCGACAAATAACCTTCACCATGGCGAAATATTTTTTCTACATGTGAACGTCCATCAGTGGTCATTGAAGAAGTCACAATAGTTTTAATACCGTCAGTAGCTTGAATTTCCCTTACAGTTTTTTCACCTTCTAAGAATTTTGCCGTAGATAATTTTGGGTCCATTCTGCTTAGAGCAGTGGGACTAAGGGGAGAATGTCTACTAGTAGTACGTAAAGTAACATTAAAGGGGCTACTAGGGATTTCCTCTAAATGTGGTGGAGCTCTACGATATCTTTGAGTTGTGCGTAAAGTAACATTAAAGGGACTACTTGATTGTTCTTCGAGTTCTATACGTCCACTTACGGCTCCTGGAGAAATTTTGCTGGTGGTCTTCAGAGTCACATTAAAGGGACTTGCTGTATGTTCTTCGTGAACCTCCACTTTACGTGGTTTAGGTTGAGGTGTGGCTTTTAGCTGGACCTGTTGGAAAGCTAGCTTTACGCCCTCAGCTTCAACCAAGCCTCTTCTTCTTTCTTCTCTTAAACGTTTTTCTATATCCTGAATATCAATATCAAAAGGAATATCATCTTTTCGCTGCGACTCAATGTCTGTATAATCAAATATACGCTGTGGTGTTTGACTCCGACTTGTACGCTCGTCAGGAATGTACTCAGTACTGCGTTTCATACCACCACCTGAAGAGCAGGCCTTCTCATACATTGCAACTTTATCGCGTAAACGATGCGGTGAGACAGAGGCAGAAGTACGATTCCATACCGGCGCACTGCTATCTAATAGATATTCTGTTGAACTGGAAGTACTGCGCACTACTTCTTTAGTAGTTTTTTTAATTGTTTTTATAACAGTGCGAGTGACTGTTGATGACGACTCCTCTGCTGCATTTGTCTCATCAATATCCATTGTTGGACTAACATCAGGTAAACTGCTATTTGGTTCAACAGCTGCTTGTCTCAAACGGCGTTTGCGCACTGCTGGTTTTGGCACTGACCGGTCTCCTACACCTCCATGATTATCCCCCAAACCGTAGGGTAGGTCTTCATCATGCTTTTTGTCAGGATGTTTATCCATGGTTGTCGGTTATTTATGCCGTTACTCATCGAACACGAATTCAATTCTTGAACTAATTTTTTACACGAACTATGCAAATAGTGTTGTATGCGTTCGCCTACATTCGGCATATTCCTCTTTCCTGAGGGTCAATAATAGTCGAAAAAATTGATTTTTCTCATGCGACACCGGTAACACGAAAATTAGGTTAAAAAAGAGTTTTTTATTTTGTAAAAAAATGTACACACGTTGAAAATATAATCAAACTGCCAGGATAATGGCACATATTATAAAAACGATGGAAAAAATTTCTTTTCAATTCTCGAACTCACAGTGCCTATCAAATATTAATTGTCTAAACTCTCATTGACAGCAAAATAGATAACAACAATTTGAAAAAAAAGTGTTACAAAATAGTAAAAAATTATTAGGAAAGCAATTCATACGTAAATAAAAAGCTTAAAAAGTTAATTCGGTCACGATTTTCACTTAACACCGCAAGTGCAAGCGCTGCATAAGAATTCTAACCGGTCTTTCTTAATTTTCTTTTTATTTTTTCTGATCGGCTTTTATGCGAAGTGCATGTTTTTTTTTTCTTAAAATAAAAATAACTGCCTTTTTAGGGCAGTTAGATAATAATGATTATGTTATACACACACACTATAAATTTTTCTTTTCTAGAATTAGTAGGTATAGGGTTATATATGTATATATATACATGTACAACACAAATGTTGTTCCTTTCTATATTTGTTCATTAAAATATGTTTTTTTTTTATTTTTTTCCGAACTATAACTATTATATGGTCGTTTATTATTAAGCGTTTCCAATATATTTCCAATCCGTTGTGGCTGAAAGCCGTTTCGATACTAACTGTTATGTTTCAAACATTCATATACTCAACCCGAATTGTAGTGAGTGCGCAGTATTTAAGCCAATGTACAGAAAGAGATAAATATTAAAAAAAAAAAAACAATTCAACTGGAATTTTAGTCAATGCTTAGTGGTTGCTACTTTACTCTAGAAGCACAGTGATGAACTTGAAATCTTTATTCTCCGTCTTAACTAATACTATAATGAATGAATGAAAACCAATACGAAAAGAGCAACGTAGTATTAAGAAAAAAAAAGAGGAGAAGAGCAAAAAAATGTAAACACTTGGAAGTTACTATCATTATATGTTTTACTATTACACTTTCAAGTTAGCTAACGCCGGCGGAGCGAAATCTTACTTAGCAAAAGCATATAAATACATAAGGAAAATTAGAAAATCAGATGAATACTAACAAGAAAGAAAAACATTTGTTTGAAATGAAAATGGTTTCTGCAGAAAACTCATTTCAAAACAATCTGTTTTAATCCAAATCCAAACCTTTCATCTCAATCCGAAGTTTAATTCCGACAAATTCGGCTATAGACGAATTTTCTACACCCATCACCTTTATCTTTAAAAAAAAAACTCAAAAAAATCAAATTAAAATATTATAAAGGCTTGACCGTGACATTATGCAGTTTTGTACAGCTACTGTAGAATCATCTATAAAATGTATTTGCAAATTTTTATTAGGGACACGAGCAAAAAGCCAACTTTTTCTTTACTGTTGAAACAAAAAACCAGAGTTGCTCTCAGTTTATGTTAATACAGTGTTAATACATATCTTTTAGTAGATGTAGCTCGACCTCTCCGCAACGTGGTCTTTGATCGATAAATTTTTGCTTACAGGCTCCGATATCAAATAATAACTAATTTTAAGAGTTTCTATCATTCAAATATCGAAAGTTTCTAAATTTTCTGGTAATCATTTAAAACAATGAACAAATTTATTATCTCAATTCGGTACTTTACTTTACTGCTTTTAAGTTAAATTAAAGCAGCATAAATAAAATATCAAAAAAAAAAACAGGTAAAATTATTTTTGTCTGTAGTGTGTATCTTTTATACCACCGTGTTTAGGTGGTGCGTGTAAAAACAGATGCATTGTACAAAGTTACACAAGGTGTGGACTTTTTATCTATTATTGATTTATCCTTTTAATTCAATAGAAAAACAGATAAATTAATAGCAGAAAACATTGGATATTTTTAATAAAAATGAAAGTTGGATTAATGCCATTTATTTATTTAAAAGAGTAAATCGTTTAAGCGAGCATTACGACTCGGCTGCAATGAAGGAGTCATTTGGCATCTTTTAATCTTTTCCTTTCTTCCCATTCAAACGATAGGATTAAGAAAAATGACCTGATCGAGCTTATTTAATTTCCGTTTTTTTAAACATTAGTGTATCCTCTGAGATCATTCATTTTTTTTGCTTGAGAAGCATGATTTCTTAGCAACAGAATCAACAAAAATATTTTATTTTTTTCGCGTATTTCGCACTAAGAAGAAAGTATTTGTGTTTCTGCTTTTAGTTGTTCTGTTTTTTAGTTGTTTACTTTTGATTTTACTTATTCCACAATTGACTTGAGAGCCGATGTACAAAATACGGTACATGCCAATGGATAAGATGCGTTTTAAAGATTTGAATTCACCACAAAAAACAAAACGATACTTCTCCTCTACAACAAAAGACATAAATATCCACTAAGATGGAGGATGAGTTGTACAAATACTTTTCAAAAATTGTATAAGTTCTTCAAATTAATGGGTAAACAAATTCATATAATTGTTTATTATTATTACTTTACTTCTTCTATTCACGTAGAGATGATTGTATTTAATCGCTTATTTTTATTATCTCTTTCTGTTCATTCTATTCATAAGAACAACATATTATCGATAAGTTCGACTGATCGTTAAAGTTCCTATCTGTGACTACATTTGTTGCATTTGCAACAGTGGTTTTCCGAATAATGATGTTTATCTCGTTTGATATTTTAGGAAGGAATTTGTAAGTAAACATCTACATTTTCTGCGATAAACATGGGATTGCGCATGGGATTCGTACGGTGAAGACACAATTTTTCAGTGTGTATTTAAGCTGGGAAACTATTATTAAACTATTATTAGTATTATAAACAATCGAGAAAATAAAAGGTAGCGCAGGCATGCAGGTCATTCAACATGTAGAGTAAACATCGACAAATTGAAACGCCAGAAAAAACTAGAACAAATATCACGACGTAACCTCAAAACCAGCAAATGAAAATGTAAAGTTTTCATATATTTAAAGTTACTTAGTCGAGTTCGATCAACCATTAAAAATGATTTCACTTTTTAAATATATCGAAAACTCCAGTTCATTCAGTAATAAAAATCATAAGTAAGCTTGAGAGACCTTACAAAGTGTAAATATGTATGCATATTGAGTATGAACTAGAGCAGTGTCCGTCCGTTGCTCTTTCATTGAAATTCTCAGTGTCACAAAAATTATAATAGAAGGATCTGCTTGCATTTGATACTTAATGTATGATATCCTTAAATTTGGCCGCAAGTTCTAAATGAAATTAGAAAATATTCTTGTATTTCAAATCGATATTTCCTCTATAGACTGTTTTTATAATGTGGCAAGTTTTGAAAGTTTCAATCAATTCTCTATTTGACTGACAAACGATAAAATGACGAAAAGGAATCTATGTCCAAATTGATTGAAAACTTTACTCTCACGCACAACATCTTTACTTTAGATAAATATTAGAAACTGAAATATAACTTTATTATAACAGCATTATTTTTTAAGCGATATAAAAGGAATATTTATAAATACTTTACATGAATTTATAAGATAAGAAAAGTATTGCTAAACTCTATTCACAAAATCCGGCTTTGTAGCGTTACAATAAACACTAAAGTTTAAAATAAAATTTCTCGCTATAAGAAATTTTAGTAATACCAAAACGAAAACGCATCGCTACTGTTTTGAAGTAAAGTGAAGCTACGCACGAAGTTTAGCAGATATCAGTGATGTTGTAGAGCAATAAGAACTATCATTGGAATATCTTAGATAGAAACCCTTTAGATGGAATCATTTGAAATTGATTATATGGATTCTACATAATATCCAACAATTCCGTAGTCCTAAACTAAAGTTCTATGACAGAGCACTAAATTATCTTTTGCGCTAGCTGGAAGAATTCGATTTATTTAAGCTGAAGGACATATGGAGGATATATGCAATGATTGTTGATTAGCTTCCATGATTTTCTCCTTTCACTTTTTTTCCAACATATCTTTGAAGGTCCAACTTTTCCATGATATCGTCCCTAATTAGAGTTTCAAAAGCAGTAGACTTCGCCGCTCGATCAGTTTGCTCATTTCTCGATAAACCGATACGATATGACTAGGTACCTAAGGTATTTTAATCTTATGTCCAGATGTTGCTATGGTCATTCTTAATTTGCCTAAGGTATTTTAATCTTATGTCCAGGTGTTGCTATGGTCTTTCTTAATTTGTTAATAATGCTCCAGTTGGAAATTGAGGAATTTTGAATAGCTTAATGCAGAGAGACTATCAGTGACAGTAACACTTTTTTAAAAATAGGTCTGGCTTCAGCTGCCAATATTGACTTTCGTGAAGTACGCGATTTAGTAGAATTTATCCTGCAGAAGCTGGAAGATCGACAGATTTAGAGCCACCGGTACAAAAGGAGATGCCAACCGTCGTTTTCTAGTATTTGTTTTTTTTTTATTCAACTAGATTCCTAAAGATGTGGTTTGGAGCTAGTTCGTTTTTGTACCTAGGTAGAGAAATATTAAAAGAGTATAGTTTTAAACCCCATGAAGGGTATTTATATAAACAGTGGAAATTTCTCAAAAATCTTATAAAAAAGTGTTGCTCTAAAGTATTGAGTTGAGATCAAGTAATGATAATTCGTTGAAGTTATTGTTTATACAGAAATCTTTTTAAAATGACTTCACCCTCGAACAAAAAATTTCGAATAAACGAAAATTACTTTATTTAAAACACTTTTAGAATACTGCTTGGAGAATTCTTATTTGAAACAGATTAATGCTGTATTTCCTTAACTTTTTCGTAATTTACACGATCAACGCGATAAATAAACAAAAACTCAAATTTTTTACAAATCACATTTAATATTTAATAACTGCAGCTTTATCATCGCACACATACATGCAAAATAAATATTTATATTGATAATGTGAGTTTAAAAAATTTTGTAATGAAAAATTTAAGGGCACATGACGTCATCTTTTATTTGAAGCTTTGAAAAATACTTTTGCTAAACGTTTACATCACCATTTAAGATTTATGCAAAATGAAACGAATAAAAATTGTTTCACGAAATATTCCTCATAATTTGTCTGAAAAGTTTACGCATGCTTAGCAAACAAATTATAGGTCATTATTTCACCTATAAAAATTTAAATAATGCAGTTAATAGATAAGAACTAGTGCAAATTATATTGAGAAAACAGAAAAAATACCGGCATTTCAAGCGCACAAAATACAATTTAACTGAGCTCTTAACGTCCGTTCTCTCTCTGTAAATCATTCTCTTTCTTTTGCTTTTCTTTTTAGCTTAAAGCTCCTGAACATAATGACTACACAATGTATGCAGTATGAAAATTGATTTTTTTGAAGCACAATTTGAATTATCTCTTTCGTAAATTCACTATAACTGATAATAAAAAATGTATTATTAATTATTCGTTATCGCAACGAGATTGTTTTAATAAAAATTGGAATGATTATACTTTAATCTCGTATGGTACTTAAAACATTGATGACGATGTGCTCTCTCTCGCTCTCACTGTTTTGCTTGTAAGAATGCGAATACATGCAGCAAATTTAATATTTATTTTAACAAAATTATACCGCACTACATACTGCTACTACAGTCGTTGTATTTAACTTCATTCAAATGAAATTGTGAAAAAATCACGTTTCGGGGTATGCCAAGAAATAACATTTTTAAAACTTAAATCATTCTTTTTATTGAAAATTCGATATTTCATACCATCGGAACCAGAGGATATTACAAAGGGGATCTGAGAAATAATCTCTCCAATCATTTGAAATAAAGCTTTGTCTGGAAAAACTAAAGTTTTTGTTTGCCTGACTGTTTTTCTACGAATTATTTTTGAACTCTAAAAGCTTGAGTACATTTTATTTTCAAAAATTCACACCAATTCACAGCGAAGTCTTCCTAATTTAAACAATCAGTTGGAAGAGAGAAGAAGCGCTGGAAGTTAGACGATAACAAGTTTGTGACGTACATTCGTCCTTGTTATGAAACCTGATATCTAAAATAAGCGTATATCCGGTAATCTTCAATTCATGATTTATAAATGAGAACTACTAATTGATAGATAGAGACAAATTGCTAAACCGATCTACTTGCTTTCTACTTATTACTAATAACATGGCAAGATTAGTACATTTCCAGTCGTATCATTGGGCACATTTAATTTGTTCTTTAATTTCGGTTTCAAAAATTCTCGCTTAAGACATATTTGCAGCTAGTAATAAAAGCAAAGATTTGCAAAATATTTCCGCGAAACCTGACGTGAAAGGGATTAATGAAGCTTCGAATACAGGTATGCATAGTTTGTGATATTTGTAGGATTTATAAGCAGAGCATTTTGCTTAAAACAACAGAGTCGATAAATAATATTTGAGAAGGACCTAGGTGTTGAAGCAAAAAATTCCTTTGTAATAAATTGTAAAATAATTGTGTTTGTAAATATTACTTCATAAATAAAGGAAATTGTAAATAACCAAAATCTAAACTTTTCGCGATCTAGAGATACGAACTGAGCATTACAGGTAAAATACACGAAAGGCAATTTTCATAACAATATATTGAACTTCGTAAAAATAGTGACATACTGGCTTCTCGGAGACCGATTGTTTATACCCACCACCGAAGGTGAAAGAAACTTCGGAGACCCCAGAAAGTATATATATTCTTGATCAGCATCAAATTTAGAATCGATTTAAGCATGTCCGCTTGTTTGTCTGCGTAATGTCCACGGTAAACAGTCCCATGGCCGCAAAAATGAACATATCGTTTTCAAATTTAGCAGGAACATTGGAAGTTCCTGCGGGTTGGTATTGAAAATGGGACAAATCGGTCGAATCGAATCGCAGTACGACGTAAACTGAGAACACCTCTGTTTTTGGAAAAAGAGGGCGATTTTTGCTTATTATTCGCAGCAGATAGAATTATAAAAATATCCAAGAATATTGCGCTAACTATCCCGCAGTCTCCGTGCAAAAATGAAAAGAATCGGCCACGCCCACTCGATATAATGCAATGTTGAAATTTCATTTTCTTGTGAAAACATTTGTAACATTAAGAATGATGATTCTGAAACCATCTAAAATGTATATATTCTTGACCAGTATGAAATTCGGAATGCAGTCGGTACGTCTGTCTGGTTGCTTAGCTATCAAATGTTTGTGGTAAACATTTTCCTAGCCGCAAAAATGAAGATATCGACTACAAATTTGACAAAACATTAAAGGTTCTTTCACGGCCACGCCTACCTATTAAAACTTATTTTTCCCGCCTTTTTTAAGATAAGGGTGGTGGATACAAAAGATAGTCGAATATAATTTTCTTACTTGTTTTATTTTAAAGATGTCGCTAGAAATTAATTGAGATCCAGGAGATGGGAATGTCAAAACGAAAAACCGGAAGAGAATCAGACATACAAAATACATGGTTAAAAAAAATGTACATTACCCAACACATGAAATAAGAAGATGGATCTTAAAAATTAAATTCATTCAGTTCTCTTCGCAGCTGGTACTCTGGATAAAAAGATGTAAGCTGTCGTTGAAAGAATTGATAATGAACGGTATCAAAAGACTTAAACGATTGGTACTGCCAGAGTAATCTAATCTTCTTTGATTTCTTTCTTTTGCCCCAATTATTTCCTTTTGTTTTTATATAGAGATACAATCGCTTTGGTTGCTACAAAAGATATCTATTATAACTTAAGTAAAATAAACTACAAGTAGTTCGAGAGGACAAGGCAAGGCAATAAGAAAAAATATTTATAAATAAAATGCAAAATCCTTAATTTTTTAAAAAATTTTGACTATCTTGCTAATAAAAGTTCATCTTAGTCTTGTGGTTTTTAGTAACTTTGGGAGAAGTAACCATTAAGTATTAGATTATAAGTATCTTTACAGCCATTATTTTACATTTATTGAAATTCTTATTATTTTATTTTAGATTAAATAACTAATGATTTTTAAAAAAAACCGCAAAGATCGGTAAGTAACGATTAATTATGTTTACATTCGCAATCATTCATTTATGTCAATTGAATCGAAAAATGTTTTAAACATTTACGTACGAATAGCACATCTGTCTGTTTTTCCTAATGATTCATCGCATCGAGATTTAGGGCGCCTATATATACGTTGCAGGAACGCTTTCAATTGAAAATAAAAGTAAATAGCAATCGTTTCTTTTTAATTGAATTGTATTTACGTAAAGCAATTCGCGAATTATTACACGAAAAAAAAAGAAACATATAAACAAAAAAATACATTTTCTTTGGCAATCAATAACCAACTTAAAACAATCGATCTGTTAGTATAAAGAGAAATTCACAAAATTTAGATGCATTTAAAATTGTACAAAGTTGATTTCAATATTAAAAACAACAACAACAAAAAAGATGAGCTAATAGAAAAATAAATAAATAATTCAGGGGTGATCACATTCAATACTGTATCAAAAAATAAATTAAAACGAAGATCGTGATGAGGATCAAAGTTGATTAAATTTGTAATTGTTAATTAAATGAAACAAGTAGAAAAAACGTATTTGATATTCACCTTGTGACGAATTTTGTATAAACGCCACTTCATTTTAAGAAAGTGAGTCAGTCAAATCGATCAAATAGAATCACGTTCACCTCAAAGAGTTATAAAGAAAAGTATAATAAAATTTTGAAGTTTTTAATTCAGTTATTAGCATTGTGGCTATTTTTCTTGGCGTCTAACATCTATTTTCAGAAACTCTGCGCATAGTTAATTTAAGACTGGGAAAGTTGTGTGAATTTTAATTTAAAATTAGAGTACATTTTTTGGTAGTGAAGGGGATTTAAATAAGATTTACAGTACTTATATATATGTATGTGTATATGTATATATATATATATATGTATAATATATTAATATATGTATGTATGTGTATATGTGTATATTTATGCATGTATGTATGTGCTTATATGTAAGTATATTGCAAATGAAATGTCAAAATTAGCATATCATCGAGCTACGATAGCGACTAACAACGAAAATAATGCAAGCAATCAATATTTTATTAAAAAAACGGCCTGAGGTCTCTTTGTTTCATTAATGAATTTCATTTAAAACGTCTTTCTTAACGTATTGGAGGCAATGATGCTCAGTAATTTCGATTGACATACGTCTCATTGAATCAGCTTAAACACATATTTACACTTGCAGTTACTGTTATCAATGTATTGGTTTATTGTTTAATGGTCTGTTGACCGTTCAAACAGTCAATATTTTTTCATTTCTTTTTTTTTTGATTATTTCAAGCAATGAGATCATTTTAGTCGTAACCCGCTATTTTTTGCCAGAAAAATGTTTCGTTTTTTTTATAAATTAAAGCGAATAAAGATAAAATTTTTGAGACAAAAGTAATTAAAAATAAACAGAAAATTAGATCATTTTTGTCTTGGAGTGGTGAATCTGGCATAGACTCGTAACTCCGTGTACCTTCATGTTATAATTTTTAGTAGCTTCAGTAAACATATTGCATTTAGGATTAATACAGAAAATGTTTTATCGGAAATGTTAAACATATTTTCGTAGATATCTCGAATCAGCACCTGGACCTACATCGGTTATTAGTAAACGGTTAATATCGATCTAAATTCACTTGACTAAAAAGCGAAGCGTCTTAAAAACGAAATGTACAAATTTCAGTAAGCTGCAAAGATAGGCAATATTCTTTAAAACTAATTATGATATTCGAAATCTGATTAGACTTATTTTATAATGGTAGTACAGAATATAATATTGTTACGAAAATTGGCCTTTCGTACTTTTAACTTTAAGGTACAGTTCGTATCTCTGGATCGCGAAAACCTTAGATTTTGTTTATTTACAATTTCCTTTATTTACGAAGTAATATTTACAAACTCAATTATTTTACAATTTATTACAAAGTAATTATTTCTTCAACACTTGATTACTTGTCTAATATTTTTAATCGACTCTGTTGTTTTATGCTCTGCTTATAAACCCTACGAATATCACAAACTCTGCATACCCTTCTGCTTTACCTGAATTCGTAGTTTTATTAATTCCGTTCATGTCGGGTTTTGCGGAAATTCTTTGCCAATCTTTGCTTTTGTTACCAGTTGCAAATATGTCTTTTTATGACCGTGGTAGGTATTACATTCAAAAGAATTTCAACCCCCTAGATTTATCAAATTTGTTATAGTTGCCTTTTATTAGTTTGTGATTTTCGTAACAATATATTCACCATTATGTACAATGAATGTTACAATATGTACGATGATATAGATAAACTTTTCCAACGTGTGTACATAGAGAATACATGAGAATGAAGCGATTTATTTACAATTTTACTACTTTTTTATATAACACGAGATTTTTATTAAGCAACATATAAAGAAATTGAAAAATTATCTTTAAGGTTCCATGCTGCAGCCGGCGGAAGCTTAGTTGTACGTATAAATTCCTTTCGGAGGAAGCTTAGTTGCACATTTGCGCAAACAAAAACATGCCGGCAGAAACTTCGTTGTACATATAAATCCCTGCTGGCTGAAACACTGCAAAAGATGGACACATCTAGATGAATCCCGTATTTCTTACTGATCAAGAGTACACGCACTTTATGTAGTTTCGGAAGCATCTTTTTATACTCACCACAGAAGGTGAAGGATATATTTAATTTTGTCATTTTGTGTGTAACTTCCACAAGTAAACTTCGGAGACCCCAAAAAGTATATATATTCTTGATCAGCATCAAATTTAGCATCGATTTAAGCATGTCCGCCTATCCATCTGTCCGTCTGTGTAGTGTTTGTGGAAGCTCATTGGAAGCTCTTGCTTGCAGATTGGCATTGCAAATGGGACAAATCGGTCAAACGACAGGGTCATTAATATAATCATTCATATTTACTAAACAAACTGTTAATGCTTAAAATAATTTCTTTCTTTAAAAAATATAGCAATTTTTGTTTGTTTATAAAAGGAAATCAACTATTTGCCATAACTTTTTTTATCATTTTCTTAACGTTTGCTTGATAAATCCTCCCATACCCAAATATGAAAATTTGGATGCGATCATTAGCTGAAACTTAGTTGATATTAATTGGAAAAGAAAACTTACCTTGAAGTTGTAGGATAGTCATTTGATATTCGGCTAATTTCTCATCGATATAATCCTGGGATTGGTTAGCTATGATCTCTGCAGTCGTTGGTCCATAATCGTCATCATCGTCATAAATAACATAGGATTTAGGTTGTGGCGGCTCCAGCGGTACACCAACGAATTCGTATTGCGGCGGACGCTGATAAGTTGATGGCGATGCCGACATTGATGATAATGATTGTTGTCTCGTATAATGTTGTTGGGGTAGTGTTTCGTAATTATTAGTATTGAGTCTATTGCTACCATACATGAAATCCGAAACAGGAGTCTGACAGACTATCGGTGAAGGAGTAGGCGAAAGCTGAAATGAACTGGTGGGACCACCACCGCCATTTTGATGTTGTGGATGAAGCGGACGAAATGGTTTTGGACCGCTAACAGGAGGTGAGGGACATATCTGCGGGGATTGCTGTTGAAAAATCGGACCTGGATAAGGGGACGATAGCTGCTTCGCAGCTAATGGTGATTGCGCCTGCGGCCATTGAGGGCGTGGATGTGGCATATTAATACTACCACGTGTACCACGTAAATTATTTGGCGACATAGGCGGACCAAACAAAGTCGGACTACCCATCGTCACGGGTGATGGCAAAGACGGTCTGCGTGCCCCTGATGCTAAAGGAGGCGGACTTGCTGCTGCTGGAGTCCAAGGCGAATTTGGTCGCGGATTCCAATATCTTGGTCCCCCCATATAAGGTGGTTGATTTGGTGGTGGTTGTTGTCCTGACATCTTTTAAGAAGTTCGTTAAGAATTTAATTTGCAAACAACTCGTTAAACGCTTATTTTGTAAAATATTCTCGTTGTATCAATAAATTTAATTAATGATATATTTAACTTAATTGCACTTGTTATAGATTCTAATTCTTTCGTGATTTTCAAAAAAATTTTTTATTTTACAATTTTACACTATAAATGAAATATCGATCAATTTGATTTCATTTTCTGTTACACCAAATGGGTTTTCAAAATATTGCTTAAATTGCTTAAATCATGTTTTTTGTGCATTTGTAAATATCAGGTATTTCCCGCCCTCTTTGGAACTTTGCTTAGTTTGTTGTCTAGTACAATTGAATGAAAATATAAAGAAGTCTCAAATTATTGATATGCCCTAATATAACGAGTCGTGGCCAAATTCAGTTTGAAATTCGATAATCGGCTTTTAAAAAGCAAGAATTACGTCTTAATAAAAAGATGTAATAGAGCTAGTGTTGAAGGACTTTTAAGTGAATCAGTAACCATTCTAAGAGAGATTGAGAGAATATAAACAGATTACGTTCATCATAGACGCAGGATCATGGCCAATGTTTATCCTATGCAATGTCTATACTGTACTGTGAACGAAAATATTTCTAAGACTGACCAACGAACAATTTCCTCATAAAAGTTCCATTTAACGTTGTTTAGTAGCAGTGGGCATTTTTTGAAATGAACAGAATTGACAATGACTAACTATGAAGCATAATAATCACTATTTTTTCATTTTCCATAGTATTGAAAGATGAACCGATTTGCCCACTTATATAACCGTCCTTGTGAACTTCATTCGGAGAACTGGGTCGAGAATACATCAGCACCTATTTCCTATTCCCATTTTTCAAATTCTAAATCCTAATATACCACAAACGAATATCGAAGTGGGCATAGCGAAATACGTTATATCCTTCGAATTTTAAATTGTTTTTTCCAATACTAAATATATACTTTCCTTGATATGATGTGTTAATAAACTACAGAAGAAAAGAAAGTATGAAAAAAATTATATCTGTTTTCAAATCTCCAACCCCTGCACACGAGTTTAACACATAAACTAGAATAATGATCAAAAGGAACTAATCTACATTACGACACATATAAAATGCGGTTGATGCATTGTGCCAAGTACGATGCTGACATATAAAATACGTCGAATTTTCTCTTAAATTTCTTCCGCTAATGAAATATTTGGGTTAGCGTTTATTTGTTCTTTAAAGTGGTTCTTTTTTTTTCTTGTTTAGAAAATAAAATTTAGGGCATTTCTTGTATAAAAATAGAATAACATTAAAGATAGTATTAAAATTTACAAGTCAGTAAAAAAATTTTTTTTGTAACACACCTACGAATCGAAAATCAAAAATTATAAAATTGAATTCAATTTATGGTCGAATTGTGGATACTCGTCAATTCACGCTAAGATATCGCAAAATTATATGAAACGTTTGTCCAGTCGTTATTGATTCGAGTTTTCACAGTTAAACTTTTCAAAAAATGTTGAAAAATTTGTAATTGAATACTGATTTAAACAGTAGCTAAAGTATATATAAGCGATCGCACTTCTTAGTACTACAGTATTTTATTCTTAATTTTTTACATTCTGCTATTCTGCACTGTCTTATTTTCTTGAGACATACAGTCCTGTTCTAAAGATTCCATTGCGTTTCTTAGCATTGTTCATTTGCGAACGGGTGAGAAAGTGAAGTGAAAAAAATGAAGTGAACAAAGTGAAATGCATCATTAAAGTTAATTCACGCAGTTTGTCTCCGTCAAATTGTTATCTCCTTAAAATCTGAAATATTTATGTTCTATCGTAAATCATAAAATAAATGCATTCCTAGCCTTCGGTAAAGACTATGGAAAGCAGAAAAAAACGTTATAAAAAAATAAAGGAGAAAACTAAACGCTTTATTGAATCTTTTTTGCTTGACTGTAGCATTTTAAACACTTAGAATAGTACAGATGCCGCTGTTATATTTAATAACAATAAAGATAATAATGATGCTAAAAGATGATTTTGAAATTCAAAAATAGAAATGAACTCAGTTCGTTAAACTGTCGGATTGTTTGTCTGTTTGTTCCTTCTGTTTTTTGTTTGTTCCTTCTGTTTTCTTTTTTTTTTTTACTACCTCCACCAAAGAGTATGTTAACTTTCTCAAACCATTTCTAACACTCAGGGGACGTTACGAAATGCTTGCTCTTTACTAAATTCAGCTACTACCTTTTCGATCTTGTTCACAAGACGATAAGATCAAATTAAATATATCCGATGTCCAAGAACTTAAATATAAATAAACGAAAAGTAAAATAATTGAAATGGTAGGCGAAAATCGAGTTATTTAGTTTCTGCATTGAATAATAACTGATAATTGAAAAAATCTGCCATCTTTTAAAAACGACACTTCTCGGAGCAGAGAATCAGACTAAAAAAAAGCTGAAACGTACTCTCATCCCATATTTTAAATTTTGAATTAATTTCTATATATATGTCATCGGTACCACAAAATTCGGCCCTACCCAGCTATAGATTATTTTCCTTTCTCTCCCTCTTGCTCCCTCTCTCTCACTCTCTCTCTCTCTCTATCTCTCTCTCTGTCTCTCTCTCTTCCTCCCTCCTTCCTCCTCACTGTTTTCCCTTTGCTTTTCACTTTTTTCTATGCACTGCTTAAGAGATTTCCCAAATATATTTATAGCATTTACTGTTTAACAAAAAAAAAAAAAATAATTTAAGCAATAATTTTTCTTTTCAGTTGACTAATGTTGTATTTTTTCATTGTCATGAATTTATTTTAAAAAAGTAGTTCAAAAACTAATAAACTGAAAAGTTTTTTAACATATATATAATTGTACACGTATCCATACGCCATTTTGTAAAAATTTCCACATCACAAAGGTTACGTAAGACAACTAACTAACAGCATTTCGTAGATTAATTAAACGAATTTTTTTTTATTTTTTTACCAGTTGTATTAAAATATTATAAAACACTCGCACAAATATTTCGTTATGGTTAAATAACAAAATTTTATACCGTTATTCGCTTAATAAAAATTTTAAAATTTTCTTTTAAACGATTTCGAAATTTTTTTTTTTTTTTCTATATATACATATGTATATATATATAGAGCTCGGGTGCGTGGATATGTATGTTCATAAAGGTGAGGAAAACTCTATAGTGGAACAACGACTGGCGTATTCTATCGAATAAGAAATACCGAGAACAACACTCGACGAGTACAAAACACTAACTGAAAATTTAGTTCCATTAAGAAATTTCACTTCGAAATGATCCTCTTTCCATTTTATTCAAAGAAAATCTATTTTCCTCGTGAAAAATACGAAATTAACGCGCACGAAAACAATCACATACATTTTATCTCCCTTATATATATATATATATATACATATGTGTGTGTGTGTGTGTGTGGGTTTGTATCTATACATAATTTTTCAGTTTGTAGACATTAAAGACAAAACAATTAGCTCACATATTACAAATAACGCTCTTAATAATATTCGAAGAAGCTCTCGCCTTATGTTTACATCGATCAATCGATCACCTATTCAGATAATGGTCTCAATGTCTTCTTCATTTTCCCGCAAAAAAACTCATAGTTTTTTCTACATAAGTTTATTACTATACTATGTAGAAATAAATGCTTGTATATACATATGTGTAATTCTTCGAATTCAACGAAATCTTGTTGATTTGTTTACAATGACCTCTTTAATCTGCGAGTAGGAAATGTTTTTGCCGTTTTGTTTTCTTATGCAAAGTTCTCTTTTATAAACATAAACAAATGTCAAATTTGCCGGTTTTTCGTATCATCTATATCATCGGCGTTCTGGTCTTAAAACCGACGCAAAGAGAACTAACTTAAACGACATCATTTACTACAACGACTACGACGAATATGAGTATTTTTGTATCCATCATCGAAGGTGAGGGGTATATTCATTTTGTCATTAGATTTGTAATGCTAAGAAGGATATATATTCTTGATCAGCATCAAATTCAGAATTGACTTAAGCAACATTCTCTTAATCACATTCTCTTAACCACAAAATGAAGGGTTCAAATTTGGCAGAAACATTAGAAGTTCTTGCACGCAGCTTATTACTGAATTTACGTTATTTTCGAAAGCAAAAAAAAATTGGATTTTTCCTCATTAGATATAAATAATAATAGAACAGTTCTATAACAATTCCTACAAATATTGGGCTAGCTATGCTAGTGCTATGCAAAAATTGACAGGATCAACCTCACTCACCCGATATAGTAAAGTAATGAAATTAAATTTGTTTTATGAAAACGTTTGTTACATGAAGAAAGAAGCTTGAAACCTTCTTATAAAGTTTATAATCTTTTGGTCAGTATCAAATTAAGAATTCACCTAGTCGTGTCCATCCGTCCATCTGTACATCAGTATTTGCTTGTTGGTAGAATGTCTGCAACAACCCCCTTTTCTCCTTTGCAACAATTAAGATCTGTGGATCAAATTTTTTAGAATCATTGAGAGATATTGCACATACGTTGGTACAGAAAATGGGCCAAATCGTTCAAAGGACACGCCTATAATATAAGCTGAAAACATTTCTGCTTTCGGCGTGTGTTTCGCTTACTACTCGTAAACTAAACAACATAAATTTCCACGGTGTTCCATGAAAATGGAAGAAATCTGCTCGGCTACCCAATAGCACAAAGTATCGATATATAATTTTTTCGACATATTTTTAGAGTTGAACGAAGAAAGATTCGGCACAGCCGAGTTTAGCTTTTTCTTACTTGTTTTCTTTTAATAAGCAGTCATTTAGTGTCAATTTAATTGGCTTTTTCTATTGATTTAAGGCTCTGCATTTTTTTAAAACATATTAAATCCTGACTACGTAGAATAAAAGTAAATTCCATTTTCAATGCAAACAGGTCGGAAATTTTTAAAACGTGGATATGCATCAATTTTACCTCAATATAATTTTTTTCTAGAAGAAGTAAACTGTAACACTCTTGCAGGTAGTAAGCTCAACATTTTCATAACTAATGTAAAACATTTCTTTTAGAAAATCCTTTTCAAAAAACTTTTTTAGAACTTTACTCCTAACAGTAAAATGGAATTAATTCAACCGTAGTTTAGTTTGCGCTTTACTTTTGCATTCAGAATAAAACAATATCTAGGTAAAAGGGGAAACATCCTATTTGCCAACTGCGCCTGGCAAATTTTTTTATTTTCTCTTTCGGATCTTTCTAGTTTCTTGATGAGAGTTTCGTAATGAGAGTGTATGTGCGCAGAAATCTTATAAGAAAAACAAGATCATATTCGCAATTTTATAGAAGTTAGTTACTAAATTAAGTTATATAAGAACAGCAATCCTTGGATATATTGTTACAAAATTGCCTTTTCGTATTTTACTTCAGACAATATCCATACCGTTATATCATAAAAACCGTAAATTTTATTTACAATCTCAATGGTTTTTACAATTATTTAAAGGAACTTAGTTTTTCTGTTTGTCTCGAATATCGTTACATTACAACTGTCAACGACTAACTATCAGTATAAAACTGACTATGCTGACTCTCAACTCACAACTCTATATTACGATAGACTTCTTACGACTTACTTCTTACGATTAACTCTTCTTAAGCGAAATGCTTCGCTTATAAACTTTACAAATATCAGAAACGCTTCCTCCCAATTCTGTTATGTTTACTGCTGGCTGCTGGCTCTCACGGAGTGCTTTCATTAAACCTTTAGAACATCACAAACGCTGTGTGCCATTCTGATATATCTTCTAATCCCTGGCTGCTGCATTTCCCGACACAGTTTCATCCCACTATGAATTTCTCGGGCATATTTGTCAATCTTTGCTTTTACCGACATTCACAAATGCGCCTTTTTATGACCACAGCAGGTATTACATAAGAAGGGATTTCCCCTGTCCTAGATTCCCGGCAAGTTTGCTGCAGGCGTACTTGCCGGTTTGTGATTTGGTAACAATATTAAAGTGGGCTTACTATTTTTCACACACACAAAAATTTAATCAATTCTTGCTTAATAAAACAGCAAGTAAACTGGACGAGGTTACCATTGAATACACTACAACAATTCGGTTTATGAATTTCTTCATCATAAAATATCAAAAAATTTACCTTGTTGCTGAATAAAGGCTTACTTTTCATGAAAACCTTTTTATAAAGTGAATTCAAAAAATTAATCTACTTGGCTCAAATTTGAGTTCCAAAAATTGCCCAATCCATTCCAAACTTTTCACATAAATTTAATAAGCCGAAGTAGTAACACTCAGAAATTTTTGTTTCGAGACTTCGAAAACTGCAATTTTTTCTCGTATAGCAATTTTTCAAAATAAGGTCTTATATGGGATGGGATCGGAAAAAGGTTTCAATCTATTTTTAAAACACGTGACTATATCAAATTTCGAACAAAAGAATACATGAGCAGATTTCAAACGGACAGACGGATAGACCTGTTGAAATCAATTCATAAAATCAATCCGTATAATAAAAAGTGGTTCTATCGTAAGTTGTTCCGGTGTTGTTGCATGCATCCGCACAAGTTTAACCCATTGGAGTGCGTACATTTTTTGTTGACCGTCCCTGTTCTCATTTCCTTCATTCTTCGTACTCCCAACTTTGCGGTCACCCATATCAAATTTTATCTTAAGGTAATGTTTTCGAGATAAAAGAAGAGGCGTTAGGATCATAATATTTTGGAAGGCTGTTAAGCATACGTTTAAGTATTAAAAAAAATTATTCTGGGAAAATATTAAAAACTAACAACTCCAGAACCATTCTTGCGAGTTATGTTCACTTCAGAAGGTCTGCAACAAGCAGCGCAACTAGCCTACATTTAAAAATATAAAAAAAAAGACAATGCATTTAATCTACGTTTCTATAACTAGTGAAATGCAGACCGGATTATAAAAATATTGCGTTTTGTATAATTTGCGAACATTTGAATGATAAACTATCATTTTTGACCCAAAAAACAGACAGCGCTTTATTGATCAAAATCAAAATCCCACAATACGTTAGATTTATTTATATTTTTTCTCACAGCTGTTTTTCATCAAAACACAACTCTGAGAGATATGTTTATACTTAATATTGATGCAAATTTGGCTCTGAAGATATTTGTCGTCTCCCACTTTTGTTGTCTACAGATTTGACGTAAATTTACCAAATTAGGGATATAACTTTTTGTTAGACTCTTTTTACGTTAAAATAAAACTATGTAAGATATTGTAGCGGTGATATTTTTCTTTTATTCTAAGTGTTAACGCAAATTGGAAAATGAGACTAAAGTGGACCCGAAAATTGGTATCAATTTGCATTAGTAGATAGTAAATTTTTTTCGTTTGTACTCAATACTAATTCATATTTGATTTAACCGAGAGAGCGCAAAAAGCGACTATCGCCAGTTAAATTTGCTTACATGATACTAAGTATCAGTTTATATGCGAAATCGCCTAAAGACCGACATCAAAATGTTACATATGACTCACATATATAAGGTTGCCAATACTTATGATTTGTAAACGTTTGACACAGGGCGACGTAATATCAAAGAGAATTTTTTCATACACAAATAATGAGAATGAAAGAGCAAGCAATTAAATGGCTGCCAGTTAACAGTTATTGATAACAGAAACATGAAAAGTTTCTATTATATTTTTTGACGTAAATCTTAGTCTCTCTTGTTTTTTAATTCTGTTTCATATAACAAAGAGACAACAAAAAGAATTTGTAGTCTACTTAAGATCAGCTGTTTATTTAAACTCTGAAAAACGATTTTGTGTTAACTTCGTTGAAAATAAACGGATTAAATTATTGAAATATAGTTCACCCATAGCAATAAAGTGTTCGCAACATTAACACACCCTGCTACATTTTGACATAATTGTCAGAAACTACTGAAGAAATTTCTTATATTCACAACAAGCCTACTAATAAAAAAATTTTCACAAACGCTGCGACCGCACGATTGCAGATATACATATATATATATATATATATATATATATATATCCATATCCATATCCATATGTTAAGGATCCGCAGCTTATACTCTAATAGCAGGAGGAGACTAGAGCAAACAGATACAAAGCGAAGAATACGTGTTTGCTTTCAAGTGCTTCCTCTGGTTTATGATTTCTTGCAATTTATCTTATTTCTTAAATAATTTGCTAATGAAAACAAATGAAATATCAACTGCGCTTGCAATGCCGAAGTTGGATTACTTCGTTTTGACATTTTCCACATTCCTCTGTCGTAATAGTGAATTTTCTGAATCGTTGGTGAAATTTTATCAGAAAGTGGCTTTTCAAGATAGAAAATTTAGATAGGAAGAATTCACTACTTAGCGGTGAGTATCCCGAATCTTGTATGCTATGATTATTTTCATACATTGAGTGTTGAGATTTTATGAATCAATTTCTTTTTAATTTCCTTACAGGTTTGAGTTGAATTTGTAGTTCGAGATAATCCTGAAAATCATTCTGGAAATAATCTCTTTTGCATTTGCAGGAATGGTCTCGATCAACAATTTTAAGGCTTCATTATAATCCTCTTTTAGTTCTTTAAGACTCATAATAAATTTGCCAACTTATAATTAAAGTTTGGTAAATTGATTGCTAGATATTTTAGAATAGAAAACGCAAAGTATGTGGTAAACAGTACATCTTTAAATTCAGATTTTTTATTTTTTCCACTAATAATTGATTTAATATTTTCATTTGCATTTTGAGGATAAGAAATCTCCATAACTTCGTGTTTTAGCTTGCCTTTCGGTACCTGTTGGAGAGTTTCTAATTTACTGTATATTTTTATTAATTGTACATTAACAAATATACTGCTGCAAGGTTTGTGTATAGGTTTCGCCTTATTAACCGTTACTTTCTACTCGTAATCCTGAATGAATTTGAGTGCTTAATACATCGTATTCCAGATCGTTTCTCCTTTCTTTGCAGCCAATCTTTAACATATTGATAAATTTGTAATTTACAATCTTTTTGAATAACGTTCGCAAATTTGTACATTATTTTCGGTTCTACAGGTACTTTTATAACCTTTTCTTGGCACACCGGAGAACGCAACAACTGATGGGATTTACTTTCGCTACAACTTGCTTTCAATTCGTAAGTAAAAATGCTATTTTTAATGGCCGTAATTTCATGCAAATTTCATTTTGCATTAGAAAATCTTTTGGTAAACTTGATTTTTTGGATAAAATTGCAGCTGTTCATTGTCTATGCGTATTAGTTTATTGATACGCTTGCGATTTTTTTTGTGTTTTATTCGTTTTTACAAACGAAATAACCGCTCAGTAGCCGGTAATAGTAACTCATCTTTTTAATGAGGGAATTGTGTGTGTGGCCACCAGTAATAGGCATCCTAGAGATCTTTATAAGCATGAATTGCAACGTAGCAATTTTCTACCGTTTATTGATGTACTACTTGATCGTTGCAAAGTAGCTAATATGGACAGTGCCGTAGATTACAGAAAAATAGCTCAGTCAGGTGATATGAATTTCTTTGTGTAGGTTGGGCAAAATCACACTGTCTACATGTTCGGTCATTAAGTGTAGGATTTTCTTTAGGTTTTGCACTTTAATTAATTTAATTCAAGCAAACAATATAAACCTTGGAGTTGCCTGGCTTGGAAGTTTAGTAACGTGCACCATTTCGAAAACGCAATTTAGCAAATATAATTTACAAACACTGTTAGCCGCAAATTAAACATTTTCATTTCAGAAAGCCGTGATTGGCTCGCACTGTTAAAGCTGCTTTTATTTTAGCCAAAGTCACATGCCCCTCTTGACAGCCAGGTGGTTCTACACAATCTAGTGAACTATCCGCTGTAATGAAGTGTACTTATCCCTGTGGCAAAACGATTCAAACATTGCTTTATCATTTCTTTAAGTTGTTTTTATCTATAATATTGCCCGTGCAATAACATGTATCGATTGTCGGTAATGTTTAACCAAGGATTGCCTTCATAACAGAAATTTAAAGCGGAAGCCAATCAATGTCAGTGGAATTAGAAATTGAAAAATTAAAAAAGCCACACTAGTATAATCAGTTGTCTTATTCATTTACTTCTCTTTTTTCATATTAGGAGCACAAAAAATGTTTTAAAGCGGCCACAAACGCTCCGGGTGCTTTATATAGGTCCGTCCATCTTTCCATCTGCGTATCTGCGTAATGTTTATGGTAAACACTGGCCACAAAAATGAAAATATCGGCTACAAAATTAGGAGAAACACTTGCACTGAATTTGGATTCATGGTTCTAATGGCTTAAGAATTCTAAAGTAGCAGATATATGTTAATTGAAAAGATAATCACACATATTCAAGAAATAGGTGAGAAGTGTCTGTGAACTAAGTTTAACTATACTCTTAGTAATTTCAGTAGAACCTGCATTGCTTCTAAACAAAAGCGAATATATAGTTGTGCAATATTCCACACCACCGCTAAGGTATTGCACTAGACGCGTCAGCATTGATTTTGTATGGCTGCTTCCCCGGTAGGCCTATCCCATGAATTTCTATAATGGATGTTGCGCATGTTACAAAGCCAATCAAGAAAGTTAAATAAAAGATAAGGTCAAGCAAAAAAGAAATATTAGAACCTATCAATAGTGACATCTTTATCTCGGTTTATTACTTATACGTAAAGTCGAATCTTTCATTGTCACTTAGAAGATCCGCTCTTAATAATAAGAATAAAGAAATCCATTATTTTTTCGGTAGATGGCTACACTGGTAGATTTCTCGTAAAGTATCGATCAAACGATTTCAGATTTATGCTCGTTGGAAAGG